>JAKSZP010001548.1:0-133128 GCA_022478985.1 Massospora cicadina
TTTAATACTTTATCAAAGTATACAGGGTGATCCCCTGATGTGAGCACCAGTTTGTGGGATCCGCGAATGGATGCCACATATATTTCTCAAAATATATAAAACTTACTTTCTAAAATATAAAATAAAAGTAATAATAACGCTTTTTTAAAGCTTTTTATCTTTTTATTATTTGTGAGGGGCAATCCAGAAAAAGATCCCCTATTTGATACTAGTATTTCATATATAAAATAGTTTGAATATCGGGGCCATAGGAATTTGGGGCTATAGTGTCAAAAAGCTTAGTCATCCGAATTAGCGAAAGATAGGCTTCAGCCTATCAGAATGAGGGATAGTATTTTGGGGAAGAAAAAACCTGTGTGGTAATGATTTGATAAATTGCACCCAATCACTGGCGGGTAAAATCTTCTCACCTTGGGTGACCTCCACCACGCCTAAAAAAGGGGGAGTCCCCACTTAGGAACTGGTATGGAACAGGACGTGGCTGAGGGGGAACCATGTGATGGACACCCCAAATTTGGCCGAGGAGTCAGAGCAATCCAACTATCAGTTTTTACCTTAATAAGCTGATTTTGAATATAAAGCATGTTTTCCTGATGGGTAGGGTTCCACAGAAAATCCGCCAGGGTTTTTTGGCCATTGGTACTCATATCCTTTTAATTTAATTTAATTTATTGTGGGGAAGGCTGACCATGGGATGGACACTTCTGAATATGACTCAGGAAAGACAAACTTAGTACCAGGGGAGGCACCCCAGAGAAGCGATGCTATCTCTTATTGCCAGCGGGAACGCCACTTATGTGGAGGGGGAGGGAACGTGTGAAGGGGCCGTAGCCACTATTGAGCACGTGTGGAGGAAGGGGTCTGATTTGATGAACCAGACTGGGAACCAGGAGGAGACCAGCTGTCAGTGATGCGGTGGGAGGTATCCAAACATCCATGCTTGAAGGTGGTCCACCAAATGAGACCGGAATCTGTGGACAGTTTCTGGGAGGGTGGGGGTGAAGCCTGCGATGGCATCTAAGACGATCGTGTGGATGGTCCACATGGCGATTGCAACCACCAGAGCACGGAGGGAGGGGGAAGGGGGAGGCCATTGATAGAGCAAACATATCTCTTGACAGACTGAAGGGATGCGTTTGATCCTGGCCCAGCAGACGTTGAACTTCGCGCCATATCACTTTAGAGGTGGGGCACTTCTCCAGGCGGTGGAACAGCGTTCCATACTGGCCACACACGACACAGGATGAGTGTAAGGCGTTAGAGCGCTCAGCTCTACGATACACCCACCTCAGGCAGCGCTACACATGGGAGCGGACTTGAGGCTGCAACAGAGGATGGTGTGCGTATTTCCAGATAGTTTTTTGGGTTTCAATGGAATTAGTGATGTCCATCATGTCCAGGTAGTCCACCCTGGATAGGACATGGGGCCGAATGGGGATCACGCCATCATGGATGGGTAGCCCCTATACCTCTTGTGTGAACTGAGGAGAGGGGCGGCCTCTTTGGGTTGTATGTCCACTGATACGAATTCTCCACTCTGCGCTTTGCATGGAGAGTAGGATTCGTTTGTAGTGGGTTTTAGTCCCGTGAGGACCTGTGGCCGATGTGTGAGATGCGAGGTATTTCATCAGGGAGTGGGGGTTTGATGGATTATTGAGGCCCAAGGCTCAGGAGAAGTTGGAGCGGGCCGCGTGGGACCAGTGTTGGGATGGGAGTGTAAAAGCGGTGACGGCCGCGATCCATGTACCCAGGATCTTGGCAGCATGGGCTTTGAAGTCAAGCAGGCCCATGCTACCTTGATGATGAGGGCCAAACATGACCTCTAGCTGTACTGGTGGAGGGCGGCCTGACCAAAGCCATCCTTGCATCAAGGCATATAGGATTTGAAGAAGTTTGGGGAGAAGGGGATGGCGTGGGCTCTGAACCAGACTTTGGATAGGAGCATAGAGTTGGCTAGAACAATCCTGCCAGTAAGGGTAGTAGGGTGGACTCTGAGAGAGGCGATTCGCTTCGTCACGTTGTCCAGTATATGGCACTCCAATACTGCTGACGCGTATTTTCCTGACTCCATCCACATGCCCAGATGGTGCACCGGTCCTATGGTAGGATGTGGCACAAAGGGGAGCACCAGTGGAGCGGTGTGTGTTAAGTTAGTAAGGCGTGGATGTAGGTGAGCAGATGGGCCAGGTTGGGAACTAATTGCTGGGGCCCAGCAGTTCTGAGACTGACCAAGGAGGATGATTTCGGTTTTAGAGGCGTTCAGTGCCGCGTTGCTTACCCGGGAATATTCCTGGATGAGGGATTCAAACGCGCGTGCATCTTTATTATTAGACACCCCCACCACGCAGTCATCTGCAAATGCCATCATCTTGACTGGGGCTTGGCCTGGCACATGGACCCCAGTGAGTTGGGCATTCACATTTCGCAGTAGTGGGTCAAGGCTGAAGTTGTATAAGAGTGGGCTGAGGTGGTCCCCTTGTCGCAAGCCCCTTTGAGGGCGGACTACTTCCGTTAGGAAGCCTGGGCCACACACTGCCGTTGTTGCAGATTCCGTGAGCAGCATCACCCAGTTGATGAAGCGGGGGGGTAGGCGGAATTGATGGAGGCAGGCCCTTAGTTATTCCCAGTTTACTCTATCATAGGCCTTTTGTTGGTCCAAGAATACCAGTGCCCCAGAGGCTGTGGACTGATATGCAATAGCCACGGAGTGCACGTTATCCTAAATAGACCTTCTGGGTATGAAACTGAATTGTTCTGGGAGATGGTGGCAGATGCTACAGTCCCTAAACAGTTAGCCATGATTTTTGTTAAAATTTTGGTGTCTGTGTTTGTTAGTGAAATGGGGCGCCAGTTGGCTAAGTCAAGAATATCCCCTTACTTGAAGAGTGTGACAGTAAAGGCCTCATGTCCTCCTGGTAGGAGGCGCGTTTCCAACAGGCTTTGGATAAGTGAGGCGAGCAGCAATGGGGATATATATTTGAAATATTTTTTATAGAACTCATATGGAATGCCATCTGGGCCTGGGCATTTTTGGTTTGGCGCACCATAAATGGCTGTCCATAATTTGTTTGGAGTAATTAAATTCATTATTTCTGCATATTGGAAAATGGTGCGGATATGAGCTCAGTCAAAAAATTCCGCCACTTTGGACAGCTGAATTGGTTCAGCTCGGTATAACTTGGAGTAATAATTTTGCATTTTGATTGCCACTTCGGCCGGTGTGTCTGCAATGGAATTATCCAATCTTCACACCTGTGTGCAGGCCACACTCTGGCGTGGTGCGAAAAAAAATTCAAGAAATATGTGGTGCACTTGTCGCCTTTTATGATGCGTGTGGCCCTGTATTGAACACAAACCTGATGTTTGTGTTGCCTTTCGAGTGCATTGAGGTGAACAGCTGCCTCCGCCCACTTCTGGCCCCATGCAGGGCTGTATCCTGTAGCTGGAATGTTGGACTCCAAGTGTGCCAATTCCACCAGAGCGCGCAAGATAATTGCCAATGTGGCTCGTGAGCGTCTGGAGGAGAGATGGCGAGAGTGGCGGATGGTGTCCTCTTTGAAAGTTGCCCCTGTGGAAATGGGGTCCGCGCAAAACGGTGCAACAAACAATTTTGCCAAAGTTGCCTCTTCCACCCACGTGGAAAATCCTGGCAACATGAGTTTGGGGGGGCGGATTTTGCACCAATGTGGGGCCTTAGCAACTGTGACAGGTAGGTTGTAGGTTATTAAGACCAGTCAGTGGTTGGAGAATTCCATTTTCGTTATTTTGAAGTGGGAGATGTGGGGTTGGAATTTCGCCGGCGTTAGAATAAGGTCAATGTGGGTCATGGACCTTAATTGGCCATTGTGGACATGGGGATGCATCATGTTTTTGAGCAGCAGGGCATGTTGTGGCAGCGCATCCATTAACCCAAGGGTGGCCTTTAGAACGCGTAGTTCTATGTGACCCTGTGGGGCGTTGGGTGAGGGAGGCCACCGGTCCATTGGTGAGGTTAGCCAACAGTTCATGTCACCGACTAGGAAAGAATCAGGGGGTAGCGGGAGGGATTTGACCAATGAGAAAAATTCCCAACGCTCATGTGCACCGTTTGGGGCATAGATGTTGATGATTGCGTGCGCTACATCAGCCCACAAGAAGGTGACAACGAGCACTCGGCCATTTAGGAATGTTTCTGAGGTTTTGAATTTAAAAAACTATTTTTTTGAATTAGCACCCCACAGTGCTTCGACCAAAAGGATAGGGATGGGAGGAGCATTGTTTTCCAAGCTTCCTTAGAACCTCGTGGACAGTGGGACTCCTGGATGGCCAGGATATCTACAAGTAGATTGTGTTGTAAAAAACTCAGTTTCCTAGCCCAGGACGGGGAGGCCTTGAGTCCGGCGATATTCAACGTCCCTGGAGTGAAGGTTTCCCCCATCGCACCTTAGGTGTGAGGGGTGGGCCCCTGGGCCCACCAGCCTCTTCTAGGTCCCCACGGGCTTTCACAGCAGCATGGGTGTTAGCAGCAATGCTATCGGAGTTTTTGTTGATTTTTGCAGAAAGAGTTGCATTGGCTTTGGCCTTCACTTTTTGTTTTCTGACGTTGGATGAATTTTTTGCAGTGCAGATGAGTTTGGTGCTCCATCAAGCGGGTCAAAAAAAATTTTCTCAGTTGGGATAGGTCCCAAGTTGGTTTCGACCAGAGCTTGGGTGCAACAATTGGGTGAGATCAAATCTCCCATCGGATCCTTGGATTGAGTGGCCTGCTTGGCATGGGCTTCCTAATCTGATTAGATGATGGATTCCCGAGTTGCTTCTGCCACAAAGGTCTCCATGTCCTCCTGGCGTTGTGAGTGTGGGATAGCGGTGGTGGCCTTGGCCGCTTCCTTGGCCGCGGCCCTACAGGCCTGCTTAGCCTTCTTCGCTCCTGCAGGGAGATAGGCTTTACCAATAGGTAGCAGCCTTGTGCTCCCCACGGGAAAGCCTCCTTGGTGCTTGCGGTTGGTTCGTAGTGCACCTCTCCGTTGGCCATGGCCACTGAGGGGTGCTCCTGGAATGTGACGCCCTCCTTGATGGGGCATGCGTGCGCCTTGTGGCTGAACACATCACAGTGGGTGAAAATGGGGGGTGCGCTGTCCACGGTCACCCAAAATGGGTGGGTGGTATGCCCTGCAATATTAATAAACGTGGAGTGCGGGATCTGGGTTAGGTCCTTTGCAATCTCCTCAGTTGGGGTCAGAACTGCGATGGCTTTGCCGGTGCACAGGTGTGGCATCAGCGTGAAGCGTTGCATTTCAAAAGATTGTATTTTGCTGTATATGGCGAGTCCATCTTTCAGGTGTTGTTCCAAAATTTCACGTTTTACCGTAGTGGGCAAAAAGTCAAACGTGAGGAAAATTTGGTTTGATTTTGTCCATCTGGTGCATTTAGTTTTGATGACCCGTTGCCCTTTGGGGAGGTTGATCACTACGCGCACTGCTGCAGCCTCGTCAGCTGCTTTTTTGCTCTTGAAACCTAGGTCCAGCCAACCATGTGACATGGAGTGAGGTGCAATGTACACCGCGGTCAGGAAAATTTGTGTACATCTTCACAAAATTTTTCCCATAAGGTCGTTTTTTGGATGTCCAGAAACACGTGGACTCCAAATTCTACCGACGAAAGTGGTTGGGAGTGTGGCGTGTTGATGCACTGGTTACATTGTGCTTGCCATGCGAGTATCTCTAGGGAAATCATGACCACCAGTTTTTTAAGATTTTTGTCAATTCTGCCGGATTCTCTGGGGCGTTTTTGAACGTTGGAGGCCGCAGGCCTTCCACCTGCTCCTCTTACCTTGCTTGCCCAACTGCTCCTTGACATGGGCGCAGACTAATCTCCTCTGTGAGATTATCAAACTAGATTCAGTCTTGAATGAATAGGTTACAATAGTGATTGCAACGAGAAAGAAAAGATAATGGTACTCATATCCTTATTAACCATAGTATTGCTAGAAGATTGGACATGTAATCAGCCATTAAGTAGTGGAATTGGGGGCATTTTTACCTCCAACATTCCTTTTCAAAAGTTGAGAAAGAGAATGTCTGAAAGTTATATCAACTACCCTCTGAAACCCTATACAGAGAAAGAGAATAAGACCCTGGAATGTGGTTAGACGAAATACTCCAAAAGGGGTGATTTTTTTGGAATCTTCAATTATTGCATCCTCTATTATTTATGCAGAAAAAAGAGCATGTTACATTGCACCCATACATAGACTACGGCCATTTGAAACAGACACCATGCTTGACCCCTGTCCACTCCCCCTTGAGCAAATCATCAGTCAGGCAACTGCATAATCCTGAGTGTTCTCCTTGCTTTACTTTAATAACGCATTCAGTCATATTTGAGTAGCAATAGTCCATTTGTGGCTTATGGCTATATTCCTAATAAGTGCATTTTCCAGTTAAAAGTATTGCCATTTGGTCCCTAAACACTCGCTCCACCTTCCAGTATATTGATGACTTTCTCATTAATCTCCATTTTACCTTTGTGTTGGATATGTTGTTGACATCCTGGTATACTCCCCTACCACCAAACAGCACGAAAAGGACCTGGAGGCGGTCTTGGATGAACTGAAAAAAGCAGACCATTATGTGAAGCTTTTTGGTGTGAGCTTTTCATTAAGGAGATTACTTTCCTGATTACTTAGTCTTGAAAGAAGGGTACACTTTCCCTCTTAGTAAACTAAAGCCATACGTTCTAGTCCCAGGCCTATCGCTCAGAATCAGCTGCAGTGCTTCCTGTTACACTTATTTTCCTGAAAGATTTCTTCTCTAAGTACTTTCAATTGTTTCCTAATTACCTGACAAGGAAGAATGTCCTCTTAAAATAGATGACGGATTGCTAAAAATACGTTTGAGGCAAAAAGGAAGTATTTGTGGTGCTGACAGTTCTAAAACACACCAGTCCTCCTTCACTTTCATAGTGGATTGTGAAGTCTATTCAGATATATTGCAAGAAGTTCTGCTTCAGGATCATGAGGGGGTGAATATCCCGTCGCCTTCTCATTCAAGTTCTCCTTATTTGAGCAACCTTAGGCTATATAAAACAAGGAGCTTGCTGCTTTATCATAGCCGCTCATTTATGATGGTACAATCTTCAAGGAACTTAGCACGAAGTGGTTGTCCAGACAAACCACCCGGGCTTTTATATACTTCAGGAGCCACGGAATTTAATACATTATCAGGCTTGGACGTTTTATGACTTGTGCAGCTTAAGATTCAAATTTCAAGTCTGTAAAGGGCGCTCTAAACACTTTCCTTGGCTTGTTGATTCATAAAGATTCCATGATTCAGATGGAGGGAAAATGAAGGAGCTAACAATAGTGATCCCCCTTCCCAGATTCTCACAATTTCTTCTCCTGTAATCCCTAAGGATGAATGGGCGCCAGGTGTGCTGTTGGTATATTGGGTCTTTGTGGCTCAGATCTCTTTCTAGGAGGGGCTGAAGCTGTTTAATCAATTAGTTGTTGAGCCAAAAGAAAACTCATTTTTCGTTAGCGGATGAAAGGATTGTTCAGAAGTATATTTTGGGTTCCTCCCTGTCGCGAAATTAACCTTGGGCTCCACTAGTGTGCCAGGCCAACCAGTATAAAGACAGGTGGCCTTTTGCTATTTCGCCTTCATTGGCATACCAACCCCTATAAGTCCTGCGTCCAACCTACCAAAAAACCACCAATGGCTTCGCCTTTAGCCCCAGGCATCCTCAGCGTGTGCCACAGCAAGTCCTGCTCCCTTCCTGGGCGGCTCAGGCACTCCCGCGCTGCCCCACCCTCGCAACCCTTCACCAACCCATCTGGGCATGCCCTGGCGAGTCCATCCCCCTCCTTGGGTGGCTATGGCACCTCACACGCTGCACCCCGATAGGGTTTGTGGCTATGCAGCTCACCCACTGGTAGCCAGCTGGCCAGGTTCCACTGGTTCCTCATAGAGAGGAGGTAATTGAGCTGTCAGTGCCGGCCACTCCAGATGTGATCACCCACACCTATTGGGGATCTCCTATACCACCTTTCCCACTCTAGTTGCACCAAGCTACTTCAAACAAACAGGAAAGATGGCAAATGAGAGATGTTTATTTAGAGGGAATGAAAAACTTACTATACTACTTTAAGGGCTACTGCGCCCAAGTGCTATTTGTCCAATCATCTGCCAGAAAACACATCGGCCTCTTGATTCCAAAACCTCTATCAGATTGTATCTCTTTATTCATACTTTATTACAATTCCCTCCAGATCTGCTCACTGATCACCGAGTATAATTTAGGTCAATCCATCCTCAGCATAAGTCGCAGGTTGATTGTATATAAATTCATACTTAAATAAGACTTTGAGAACCCTCAGATGAGTCTCTGGTGCTCCAAATTGGAAGACGGAACCATTTCAGACGATTCATAATGGATTCATCAGATTTTCACTGAAAAACTCCCACAACGATCCTTGGATGGCATTTCAGTAGTGAATGCAGCTTCTGTTGAACCTAAACTCAAACAAACATATAACATTAAATAGTATTGAACTAAGAGATTAGCCAGCAATTACACCCATCTAGATTAAACCCCTAATTCAGATACTATCAGAAGGATTCATCTGGTTAAAATCCCAACATTGCCCTCCCCTTAACCAGATGATATCCTTCTTCGTGACCCACCCTGATGGTGGGTCAAGGCCTCCCAACGCCCTCACAAAGGAGCGCTGGTTTTAACCAGTGGCTTTCGTTACTCCATAACCAAAACCTCCAACTACTCAAGAAGCTCACCAGAAAAGCCCCCTGTAGTGAGCACCAACGTCAGAAATTTGATTATGGGCTCTGCTAGTTGGCAGGCTAACCAGTATGATGACTGGTCAGCCCTTGCCTTTTCACCTTAGGCGTTGGGACTAGCAGCGCCGGCTAACCCCTTGGCATATCACCCATGCCATTCCGGGGATCCCCTTTAACCTCAACTTCAACCAACGAAATAAATATAAACTTATAAAAAAAGATAGAATAGGCAAAGGGAGATATTTATTGAAAGGGAAGTGCCATATAATTATACTATTTACAAAAGGGCTACTGCGCCCATCGCCGACCTATCAGCTCTTCCACTGGTTCTTTCAGCCGACCACTTCTCTTCTTCTTCTACTTCTTCTTACTACTACATTATCTCCTCCCTGGCGTTGACCCTCTTGCTTTATCCTTCCTGATGTCTGAATTAGTTTTGGATCATCCTCAGCCTTAAGTCACTGGTGAGCCATATAAATAAATAATATAAATAAACTTTGAATCTGTATTTGACCTTCAAATTAATAATGATGCGCCAGAAATAACTTCAGTTGCTTGCTGGCTCAGAATAACTTGGCATCTTACCAACATCTATTCTCGTCTTATATGATAATAAATGAGCACCAGAAACAACCTCATCTGCCACAAATTCATAATTTTTGGATCCACCAACATTAGGTAATCAGGCAGCGAATGTTTGAAGTGAATACATCAGCTTTCTGCCAGAAATCCCACAATGGACCACAAATGGAAGTTGGCATTGAACTCTGATTCTACTTACTGATATCAAGTGGATAATCCTCAGCTAATAGTCGCCAGTGATTTTTATACTAATTCAGGGCCACCAATTGGCCCCACTTGAACCCAATACCAAACTCGGTGGAATACTAATTTCGGCTCAACCCAAATTTGGGAGCAACGAACCAGCAATTGAACCAAATAACAATAAATTCAGTCATTAAACCATTCCTCCAGAAATGGCCATATTATCCCGAATAACGCTTAATCATGGGAGAATTTCATCTGGTTAAAATCCTGACATTGCATTCCCCTTAACCAGATGATACCCTTCTTCATGACCCATCCTGATGGTGGGTCAAGACCTCCCAGCGCCCTCACAAAGGAGCGTGGTCTTAACCAGTGGCTTTCGCCACTCTTTAACAAAAACCTCCAACTACTCAAGAAGCCCAGAAGTGAAGCCCCCTGTAGTGAGCACAAGTGTCATAAATCGACCTTGGGCTCCGCTAGTGTGCTAGGCCAACCAGTATGAAGACTGGTGGCCCTTTGCTATTTCGCCTTCATTGGCATACCAACCCTAGAGGTCCTGCGTCCAACCTACCAAAAACCACCAATGGCTTCGCCTTTAGCCCCAGGCATCCTTGGCATGTGCCCAAGCAAGTCCTGCCCCCTTCCTGGGTGGCTCAGGCACTCCCCCGCTGCCCCATCCTTGTGACCCTTCACCAACCCATCTGGGCATGCCCCGGTGAGTCCATCCCCCTTCTTGGGCGGCTATGGCACCTCCCACGCTGCACCCTGCTAGGGTTTGTGGCTATGCAGCTCACCCACTGGTAGCCAGCTGGCCAGGCTCCCACTGGTTCCTCATAGAGAGGAGGTATGGGAGCTGGCAGTGCCGGCCACTCCAGGCATGATCACCTGCACCATTTGGGGATCTCCTATAACACCTTTCTCACTCTAGTTGCACCAAGATACTTCAAACAAACAGGAAAGATGGCAAATGAGAGATGTTTATTTAGAGGGAATGAAAAACTATTTATAATACTTTCAGGGCTACTGCGCCCAAGTGCTATTTGTACAATCATCTGCCAGAAAACACATCGGCCTCTTGATTCCAAAACCTCTATCAGATTGTATCTCTTTATTCATACTTCATTACAATTCCCTCCAGATCTGCTCACTGATCACCGAGTATAATTTAGGTCAATTTATCCTCAGCATAAGTCGCAGGTTGATTGTATATAAATTATACTTAAATAAGACTTTGAGCATCCTTGACATGAGTCGCTGGTGCTCCAAATTGGATGATGGAACCATTTTGGACGATTCTTAATGAATTCATCAGCTTTCCACTGGAAAGTCCCACAACTATCCTTGGATGGCATTTCAGCAGTGAATGCAGCTTCCGTTGAACCTAAACTCAAACAAACATATAACATTAAATATTATTGAACTAGGTGATTAGCCAGCAATTACACCCGACTAACTAAAACCCCTACTTCAGATACTATCAGAAGGATTAATCTGGTTAAAATCCCGACTCTCCCTAACTCTGGGATGATGTAATCTCCTCTCACTATGATTCCTCGGTGGTGGGACACCCAGGGAATAAAGATACTTCTATTAGATAAAGTGGACATTCACTTAAACTAGTATCATTTAGGTCACCTCAAACTAAGTCACAAATTGTGTGACTTGCGCATGGGCAAGGTCTGATATAACAGAAAAAGTGTGATCTTCCCATATCCTTTAGTAGTCAGATTGCCTTTGGACTTCAGCATCCAATAACTTTATTGTTCACCTCTCTAGCTAGAATTTATTTAACACAATTAGTGTGGTTGTTGACCATTTCTAAAAATTTCTTTTTTATTTTATGTATATCAGCAATCACCTCTGAGGAAACGTTCAGGCTCTTTGTTTAACATGGCTTCGCTATGTTTGGCTTACTCCAGTAGGCAGTAAGAGACCGGTGGCCCCAGTTTACCGCTCACTTTTAGACTGAATTATTAGGGCATTTAAAGTTCAAGCCATGCCTCTCTACCGCGTTCACCCCAGTAAGATGCCCAAATGAGAGGGTCAATCGAATCCAAGCAGTACCTCCGCTGCTATTTCTCCACTATGCATGATACCTGGCCTCTAATATTCCTCTGGTGCAGTTTGCTTAAAACAACGCACTCATTTGTTGACTCAATTATCCCAATTAAAATTCTATTCTGGGGTAAACCTATCATTTTTTATTTGTCCTTGTCTCTGCTCTAAAGTACCTGCTGATGAGGAGCATCTGCAGCAGACCTGGAATACAATTTTCTGGATTGGTAACATCTGACTAAAGCGATAAGTGATTATATGTGATTTGCAGATTGCAAAAGCCTTCTCACCCATGAGATTAAGGTATGTTCATTAGCTATGCTAGATATGCGACACCTGCATATGAAGGTTCTCTCACAGAAGTTTTATGCAAGTGCTCTGGCCCTCACATGGAGGAGCCGATTTTAGGAAATGGGGCTTTCCAGTTTTCTCTCCCCACGCATAGGAAGCAGCACTCACTCTTCCACATTTCTCATTTGTTGCCGTTCAATGTGATAAAAGCTGATGAGCCTAAACCTGTCATCATTGAAGACTCAGAGGAGTCAAATGGATGACATTCTGTCATCATGACAATTGCGAACCCAATGATATACTTGGTTGCTTGAAAGGGATTTTCTTTCTATGAAAACAGTTGGGTATTTACCAGTTATTGTGACAATTGCCACAATTAAGTAAAGCCTTCCACATAGCACACTCTGATGATCCCCGCCCTCCACAAAAAGTTTCCTCCCTCCTGGCCATCAAGCTGCCCAAGGCACAGAAGAATTTTGTGTTGGCTCATATTCCCAGTGGTGGTGCTCCCTTTTATACAAAAAAGTAAGGGTAATATAAAACTCAGGGAGAATTTTTGTGCCTTGAATGGGAGGCATACCCACTAAGAAATAAGAGGGAGCCTAAGAGGGCGGCCTCTCCCTTCATTAACCAGGGTGATATAGCCCAAGGTTGATGAGCGGTTAGTAGTGGCTTACCCTCTGAGAGTTTCCCCTTCTCTTCCTCCCCTCACCACCCTAGAGTAGGTGAAGAATTCTGCAAAGTATGCTGGGAGGTGGCGGTGTTCAGGGTCCATTGCCAACATGAAAAATTGCATCTTCCCATTACACTGGTAGGTTAATCCACTGGTTTTAGCCCTGCTCAAAGGGTAAGTCGATGATGAACAAATGGGACTTTTTGAGTTACCCTCAGGCTCATAAATCCCCTTTTGTTAACACTCTTAAATACTGGCAAAGGGAAACTATGCCCAACAGGTTTGGGGCGTGATAATTTTTTGGTAAATAATGTACCGCACAACCTGGCATGGCCATGGGTGCAACCTGCGTCTGCCAAAGGAGTCTTAATCATCTTTACAAGTGCAATCACGGTGAAAAATTCTTGCAAAGAATTTAATACAATCTGGGCTGAGAGGTCAGATCACATTTGCTATTAGTAGAAATTTAGGTGACAATTCACCATGAATGTATTATAAAAATAATCTTGACAGTAATGCACCGTTTTCCTGCTACACATAGTGATTTTATAAAGCAGCAGTCTACAACAAGTACTGTTGATGCTCTATCTTTTAATTTACTTTCCAATGCTTATTGAAATAAAATAACTTATTTTCCAATTGTATTATATAAGAATTTGCAATACTATTCCCAGCTATATGGTCCCATTTTGGATCATCTGGAAGGTTTTAGTACTTTCTCTACTCATCTTAATAAATTTTTGTGAATGTCTGCACCCTCAGATTTCTGGTTGTTACTTAGAAATTTAACAGTTGAGAGCGTGTCTGTAATGCTCACGCTCCCTAAAGGGGTGATGGTGAAAGCTTTAACACACAATCTGGGAACAACCTGCTAATAAGAGGTAAAACTGAAACGCAAAGGAGGGTGGTGCTAAAGATCCTAGGGCCAAGTTTAAACAAAAATTATTTGTGACTGTTGAAAAAAAGGTCACTTTACAGGTTTGTGTGGGTATTCCTAACTTAACACAACTTTCAATATAATGACAAGAACATGAATCTGAGCGATAATGGTTCAGTTGGCAATTGATTGTTGTTAGCTTATAAAATCTAGGCACTTCCGTAAAAAATCAACTAAAAGCACAATTATTAGTAAATACTAGTATATCAAGACAAGATATATTTATTAGGGAAGGGGGTGGAAGGCGAGTTGATAGGGCGTATGGCTACCAACCTGAAGGTTGCGGGTTCAATTCCTGCCCTTCGCACATTGATTGGGGCGCCAGCCAAAGGAAGCTATTGGCGGTTGGTAGGTCTGATAACACGAAAACCTTACCCATGATGTAACCAGAAAAATTTGAGTCCTGATCCGGAGAAAGAAAAACTTTCTTTGATGAAGTTGACCCTGTTCAGGTTTCATGTCATTTCTTTCTTTTTGTAATGCCTGTCCCCTGGTCAACTTGCCTCGGTTAAATAAAAAATATTTATTAGGGAAATACTCCCATACATAATTGTATTTTGAAATCTTAGTGTCCTTCTACCAGAATCTTTGATTATCTTTTCAGGAGGATATCTTTGCACTCATTGGCCTGGAGATTTGGCATGACATTGTCCAGAACATCCTCCAACTTAATTTCCCAGTCTAGGTGATCCTGCCCTTGAGCTGGTAACCTATTGGGTATTATCATGGAAACTGGAGCTCAGGAGGTCGCTGAGGAGAAAAACCCATGCCAAAGATGTGACAACAAGGCCAAGTGACCCAAAGAAATGAAGAAACGTCCTAAACGGTCTATATTATGTTTTCATATAAATCTGTGGAGCAAAACAGAAATTAAACTTGCCACAACTATCAGGGACAAGAGGCCCTGAGAGCTGGGAAGGGTATTATAAAATCTAGGATAAAGGGCGGCAATATAGGAAGCGGTGGAACTTGTGGATTAGGCCACATAGTGAGTGTAGGGCTTACATACCGCTTAGAGGCAAACCAGAGCATAAAATGGACTCTGGCTAATGTGGAACTTCTGAGAGGCGTATTTGTGCTTAAAATAACCAAAAAATAGCAAAAAATCTTGGTAATAATTCCTAAACTTTATTAGATTGATCAGAGTATCTAAAAAAAGCATTTCTCAGCTTGGGACTTAATTTAAAGGAAATTAGTTCATAGAGGTTTAATATGGTTATAATATGATACAAGTTTCAAATTTTTTGTTAATCAAAAATGAAATTTTACAAATTTGGCTAAATTCCGTAACCTCATATCATGTAATTTTCAGGACTTTTGGACCAATTCCCACAAGATTTTTATTTCAGATGGGCCGTTTTCCTAATCCCTGGCTGGCAAAGCCAGGACCAATTTCTTTCAATGGACTTAGATTGGTCAACAGAGACTCTTAGGGTCTTGTTCTTTGAACCAAGAGCTTGTTTGACTTGGCTTTGGAGGGGAGGTTAAAAACAAAAAATATAACACTATCTGTGACATCACCCTCCTCTCTTGGAAAGGGTTCTACACCACCTATGGGGTCATTGGCCAAGGAAAAAGCTCTTGTGGGGAGTAGTTAGTTTCATGGCAGCTAAGAAGGCTTAAGTTGTGGGACCTACGGCTTCTGGGGATTTAGAATGGAAGTCACAAATTGGGTCCTGAGGATTGGTCATGTCCTAATAGGATACTCAGATATTCTCCATCTCATTGTAGCCTTTTTTAGGCACCAAGTATTACAGCGGTGTTGGAATAGGAGAGAAGCAAGTATGGCATCAATCTCATATTGGGGCTCACCATACAATATGACAGGATCTGGGGGAGTTGTCATGGGAGCATAGAAGGGGATCAAGATGCACTCATGTAAGGTGCTGAACACATTGAATGAGGGTTAATTCAGCCTGGTAAGTTGATGAGCCAACTTTATTTAGGATCTTGAAGGGTCCAACATTATTAGTACCTTGTTTGCAGCAAGATTTCTTCAGGTGAAGGTTCTTGGCGTTGATCATGACCAAGTCAGAAGGCTTGTACTCAGGTCCTTCATGGCAAATCTAATCATCATATGCTTTGTAGATCCTCACAGCATCACGAGATGATGCTTCACTGCCTGATGTATGTCTCTGAATCCTTAGCACGCTCATTGGCAGCAATCACGGTGGACCCAATCTGTGGAGTTAGGTTGAGACTGTAGTTGTAACCCATAGTTTGAAAATTTGGGGGAAGTGCCTGGAGAGCTATTGGTAAGGTTATTATAGGTGAATTGCGCCACTGGGAGGTAGAGTACCAATATTTCTGTTCAGTATTGGAATAACTAAGCAAAAAATTGCTTTAAACCTCAGTTAACCCTCCCCGCTTAACCATTTGACTGGAGGTAGAAGACTGTAGAGAGGCAGGGGAGGATGCCAAGGATGGAAGAAGAGATCCACATAACTGAGAGGTGAAATGTGGGCCCCAATCTCTGATAATCTCCTTGAGGAGACCATGTAAGAAAAAGATGTGGTCCACAAAGAGGCGAGCTATCTCAATTGAAGTAATGGTGGTGTTGCAGGGGATGAAATGGGTTATCTTTATGAAACAATCCACCACAACCATTACTGGATTGTAGCTCTAGGACAAAGGGATTTCCACAGTAAAATTAACAGACCAATGCCTAAGGGCCCTCAGCAGCTTGGAGTGGATTAAGCAACCCAGCCTCTTATGGCATCTTGGCTTTGACCAATTACACGTCAAGCATGACTTTGTGAGTTTTGCCACATCTGTGACAATACCTTTTCAACATTAGGAGCGGCTGATCAGCTCAAGCGCCTTACTTGCTAATGTGGCCAGCAGTTAGAGGGTCATGAGCTTTGCGGATCACTTCCTCACGCAGTGGTCCAGGTGGTACCTAATGCTTTCCTTAATGGAGGATAACCCCATCCAGCAACTGGTATCTTTTCCCAGGGATTCGCCATTTCTATGGCAGGCCTGCTTAATCTTATTGCTGTCAGATGATAGAGGTTGAGACAGCCTAACTCTGGCAGGGGTCACAGCATCCCCTTCCAAAGGTTCTATCATAAGCAGAGCAGGAGGATTGGACAGTAGGCTCTCCTTCACCTGTTCCAGATTAATCAACGCCTGGGTATTGTGGGTGTCAACTAGTGCTGGGTCAGAGGCTAGAGCAGGATTCCGGAATAGAGCATCAGGTAACATGTTTTGAGTGCCCTTAATGAAGTTAAATTTGAAATCAAAGACTAACAGAATTTCAACCACTGGACTGAAAAATGGTGTAGCTTCTGGGGGGCGCGGTCATACATCAACGCCTTGTGGTCTTTATGAACAGTCAATGGCAACTTAACCCCATGCAAATGGTGGCGCCAGTGTTATACTGCCTAAAAACTGAAAGAAGTTCCTTATTGTAGATCACGTAGATGAGCTGCACCAGGGTCATTTCTTAAAAAAGTAAGCAACAGGCCGTTCCACTCCATCCTCACCCTCTTGCAGAAGAGCAGCTATCACCGCAAAGTTGGAAGCAACAGTGGCGACAATAAAGGGGCGGGTGGGTTTCGCATAGACCAACACTGGACTGGACAATAGCATGGGCTTGGTGAAGTGGAACGCGGCGTTTCAATCCTAAGTCTAACTGAAGATATTTTTCCCTGAAGTGGTGTAGAGAATGGCGGCGACTTCTGAGATCTGGGGGTGAACTCCTTGCTGAAGTTACATGTCCCAAAGAATCTGCAAAACTCATATGGGATGAGTGAGTAACTCAATCGTGGATGGCTGCTTCTTTATCTGGGGCAATCATGTGGCCGTGGGTAAAAGATAATGTTTCCTAAAACTCAACCTTTGGTTGGAAGAACTAGCTCTTGCTAGCTTTAATTGTAAGGTTCGCCTGTTAAAGTCTCTTTATAACAGACACAAAGTGGCGGGCGTGAGATTCTGCATTCAAGGAGAAGAGCAATATGTTGCACATGTATGCGATTGAGCAAGCTCTCATAAGGTCTTCCAAGGCAGCATCAATGAGCCTCTGAAAGCAGGAGGGGGCGTTCTATAAACTCAATGACATAATCTTGAACTGGTAGATGCCTTTCTGAGTACAAAAAATGGTCACCCACTCCTGGCCTTCTTTAATGAGGTTCTAGTTGAAGGCGTAGAGGCAGTCAAACTTGCCAAACACCCTAGCCTTCTCCACTTAGCGGGCAATCTGTTGCTCCAGAGGGAGCGGATGGGGTTCAGGCTTTGTCACGTTATTCAGATTGCCATAATCAGCGCAGGGACGAAGTGAGCAATCATACTTCTTTACAAACAGGAGGTGGAGCACACAGGCAAGAATTTCTTAAAGATTTGACCCTAAGAGATCATGTCGTCTACCCAAGCGTCTAAGGAAGCCTTCTCCCTCAGGGACAAGGGGTAAATTGTAGCAGATATTTTGACGATGTCCACTGTAAACTTAAACTCAAAGTTAAACTTGGTAGGCTCAGGGAGTGGTCAGGTCTTGGTGGGATCAAATAGAGCAGCATATCCGCGGATGCATTCAGGCGGAGTAAGTGTTGGGGTTGGGGCGTCAGTAGGTTGAATAGAGGCTAGGCCCACCTTAAATGAGGGGCCAACCTCCTTGATGTACCGTGGCGCTCTCATCCAAGTAAAGGATGGCAATCGTGACTCCACCAGGGAGTTCCGCATGCATGGTAGAGTCCAGGAGGTTAGTTGCAATGTCAAATTTGCGCCACTAGCCAATCCCCTTAATAATGAGTTAGAGGTTTTTCTTTATCAAGGAGAAACTCTCCAAAAAGAAACATTGCCTGCGACGAATAAAACAGGTGTTAACACATGATAATTTATAATGGTTTGAGATGCACCATCCTCAACAAACTGACCAACACCAGGGGCAGATCCAGGGCCTTCGCCAACACTTGGCGGATGAAGTCTACAGCTACGCCAGTGTCTTTAAATCAAGCTTTTAAAACTCTTCCCCGCTGAAAAAAGTAGCCATGAACAAGAAATAAGAAAAGTAGGGTTTATTTTCCCAAGAGCCAAGTGAGGACAGGATGGCTTCAATCTCAGATGGTGAAGTATAGATGATAGTATCTCCTGAGAAAATTTACAGCGTTTGACTTCACATTGCCAGTAAGTTGTCTAAGGGACTTGCATGATGTAGGGTAGCCTAATGCTTATTTTTGGCGGAAGGAAGATCTTTATCACACGAGATTATACCAGTCAGGACAGCCATGCTTTTCGTGGGGTCAGACAGAGCTATCTCTTCTTCAATCATCCTCTCATGGATATCTACTTGTTTTTTGATGGAATCCGCCATGATAGTTGACTCTGCAGTGATGGGATAGAGTTGTTTGACTGGGCCAATTGAAATTACAGGTTGTACAGAAGGCTTAGGTTCTAAAATGGCAACAACCTTCGTGACTAGGAGGAAGTGAATGCTCTGAATCAAATGGGCTAGATTTACTAACCCCTATACTTTTGAGGACAAAAGCGAGGGGTACTCCGTGGAGCGTGGTGGTGCAGGGCCAGTAGTGAGGGGACCCCAACCTATGACGGAGGTTTAAGTTTCACCTTCCAGCGAGCTCACTGCTGGTTCCAAGCGGTACTGAAAGAGTATGGATGTAGGGTATTTTAGAATCAGGTTAGAGGTTTCCATAACGGCCAGCGTCTCAGCTATATTTGTCACCACAGGACTTGAAACATGTTGGTTCCCCGCAGTGATGGAGTTGTCAAGTTTTTAAATCTAAAATTTCGCGGTACAATTAGGCTTGGTAGCACAGATTCTGTTAGACAACTGGGATGCAAGGATGGAGCACGTCCCAGATAAGGAGGGGGAGGGTTATCCATAGGCTAAGGAAACAGCAGTATTATCTAGGGACTTGCGAACAAAGCCATTTTCAAATGTTCAATAGATTCCAACCTTAATGCTCGCTCTTGAAACAGGCCAAGTATTGAGCCATAATGAGGTCTCCTTGGGACAAGTGTACAAAGGAGTTATAGCCCTTAAAGGTAGAAGGGAAAACTCTCATGGCTTGACAAAGGTTTTAAACGCTGGGAGAGATTACAATAGAGATCTATTATTATAACAATCGAGAATTACCATCAATGAGCTCTTTCTTTAATCTCAAGGAGCAGCAACTGGAGAAGGAGACCTCAGCTAAGACCTTGCCTTGAGACTTCTGGCGGGACCTAAGTCTGGAAAGCATGTTGA
The DNA here is from genome assembly GCA_022478985.1 of Massospora cicadina. Taxonomy (NCBI): domain Eukaryota; kingdom Fungi; phylum Entomophthoromycota; class Entomophthoromycetes; order Entomophthorales; family Entomophthoraceae; genus Massospora; species Massospora cicadina. The sequence continues at coordinate 19,698 of JAKSZP010001548.1, forward strand.
AGATTTATTTTTTAATTTCGGAATCATGTGAATAGTGGTGAGTAAGGCTGGTGGTGGCAGGTACTTCATGCTGTATGAGCATATTGAGTGAGGGGAGCCGCGCAACACCCTCAGCACACCCTTTGAAGAAGTTAACAACCTAGGAAAGAAGGGATACAAAAGTACCAACCAGTAGATCGCTTCAACGGATTAAAAATCTGAGAGGGTTGGGATAATTCTAGCCACTCAACAGGAGAAGAAACTCACGAAAAATTCTAGTTTCTCAGATAATGTCAGTGAAACTTAGCGCAGGAGGTTGCTGAGGGGAAATCCCTAGAATAATGTGACAACAAGGCCATGTGACCCAACAAAATAAAGAAACGTCCTAAACGGTCTATATTATGTTTCCATATAAATCTTTGGAGCAAACACACACCAAATTGGCTACAACAATCAGGGACAAGAGGCTCTGAGAGCTGGTAAGGGTTTATAAAGTCTAGGTTAAAGGGCGGAAAGATAGGAAGCGGCGGAACTGGTGGATTAGGCCACACTGTGAGTGTAGGGCTTTCATACAGCTTAGAGGCAAACCATAACATAAACGGACTCTGGCCAGTGAGGATCTTCTGAGAGGCTTATCTTAGCTGAAAATAACTAAAAACAGCAGAAAACTTGTTAAAAATATCTTAAACTTTATTAGATTGATCAGAGTATCCGAAAAAAAGCAAAGCCTTTCTCAGCTTAGGACTAAATTTAAAGGAAAATAGTTCATAGATGTTTCAATTGTTATCAAAATTAATCCAAGCTGTAAACGTTTCATTCTTCAAATAAAATTATTTTTTTAATTTTGGCCAAATTCTGTAACCTCGTGCCATGAAATTTTCCGAATTTTTGGACCAATTCCCACCGGATTTTTTTGCCTCAGATGGGCCGTTTTCCTCAGCCCTGGCTGGCAAAGCCAGAACCCATTTTCTGTCAATGAACTTAGAGAGGTCAACAGAGACTCTTAGGGGTTCTGTTCTTTGAATTAAGAGCCTGTTTGACTTGTCTTTGAAGCGGCGGTTAATACCAGGAAATATATCACTAGCAGTGACAGGTATCATCCCAGACAAAATAAGGAAGTCTTAATCACCAAACTATACTTAATTATCAACTTGAAGCTCCCTCACTTAGAACCTAAGTTAATTGATGCTAGTAGAATTTTACTAAGGATCATCCCTGACCAATCCACTGGTATTAAAATACATCTATAAACACATAATCTGGTTAAATTCCTAACATCAACCTTTGAGAGGTTGGACAAGTGTATAAAACAAATGCTGTTAGCTAAAGAAAATAAACGGTGGTTTGTTAGCAAGTTGACCAACAAAGAAGGTTAGTCTTTTGAAAACAGTAGTAAAAACTTAGGGGTGATCATCATCAAACAATTGAGCATTGAGCCCAAACGAACCTAAAATGTAGATTTCCATCCGCCGTTGAGCTATAGCTCAAGTAAGCTTAAACTTTAGTAATAAGATTTAGCTGAATCCCCCAGATTTAGTAAAATTGTAAACAGAACAGGTTTTTAACACCATTCAAAAATTAGCTGTTAAGTTTCATTATATTTCTCTAGATAGCTTGTTCATTTTAAAGCCGCAGATGTAACGCTTATATAACCATCACGTGCACCCCAGGACCAACTTGGACATATCTTGCCTTTATCCAGCGTTAGTCCAAGGTATGCTTCAGGTCGAGCATTCCTATCAACTTTTTCTTCTTGGCCTCCTCGCGCCCAGCTTAATCCTTACAATATGTCCATCAATTAATGTCATTTAAACATAAAGTTAGTTTTCTATTCTCTTGTGGCTCCCCCTCCAGGGGCTCAGCCAGTGAGAAGTTCTTGTGAAAAGGGTAAGCTTCATGTTGGAGACAGTTGGTTTGGCTTGGGTCATTCTGCATTGGGGAAACGCATGTAGTATGTATCAATGAGGTTCAAAGCGTGAACAAAGTCAAGATCTGGATCCCAGATGATCTCTGCTGCATCAAACCTGTTCCATGACATCAAGTACCTCAATTCTAGTTTTACGCAATGAAAGACTACAACCTCCTTTACTATACACTATGGGGTCCCTTCTACAAGGTATGCATCAGGATCTCAGGAGCGGGACCCTCAAACAAGGACAACTTTTTCTCATGGAACAAATCAAAGTTAGAAAACAATGAAGGGAAATCCAACTGGTATGAGGTATGACCCACCGTTATGACAATGCGGTAAGGTCCTATCCTCTTTTCCCACTTTTCTTCATGGCTGCTTAATTGAGGTATTTTTAGCGTTTCAGCATCATGAGATCCCCGTACTAATAGGCTGACCCCACCCGCCTCTTTTCATCCGCGTTCTCCTTATATACCTTCATGACGGCCTCCAAATTGGTGCTGACCCTTTGGTGTACTTTCTTGATGGATTTGAAAAGTCTGAGATTGCTCCTACCTTGACCCACCGCTGGGTTCCAATTTAAATGATGGGTTAAACCATAGTTGGTGAAAAAGGGAGAAAGTTTAATGGAAACAAGGTGGTCGTTGTTGTAATTAAATAGAGCCAGAGGAAGATGAGAAGCCAAATAAAAATGGTGAGCTGCGCTGTTAACCAAAGGAACTAATCTTGACACTGGTTCACTCACTCCATCTGCTTATCTTATAGGATGGTAAAAAGTGGAGTTGCATGAAAGAATCTGAAGAGTTTTATACAAATCCTCCAATACATGGATGTGAGCTGGGTCCGCGGTCAATATAATTGCCTAGTGTACCCCATGGAGGGAAAACACACGCAACAAAAAAAGCCTATACATATCTGTTGTTAATATGTAGTGTTATAAGGAATGAAATGGGAGATCTTTGTAAACGGGTCCACCATTACCATTATAGCATTATAGCCCTAGGACGCAGGTACCTCCACAATAAAATCAACTGATAGGGAAGTCCAGGGCCCCTCTGCCTTTTGGATTGGTACCAACAACCCAAAATAGGCTGCTAAATTGACTTCATCTTTTGCAGACCAAACAAATTTTCTAATACATGGAAACCTGAGCGGTAAACCCATATCAATTGTAGGTACGGGGTTATTCTCCATTTCTTCGCTTACCCAGGATGTCCTACAGTAATGCCATAATGGTTCGCCTAAACAAATTTCTGATGATGGGCCATCAAGAACCCATAAACTCCCCTGAAACCATATTGTTTCCTCCTTTACATAGTAACCGTGGTGATATACTCTTAATTCAACTTTCATTTGTCAATAATCAATTCATTTTCTGACGATGAAGACTATAAAGTATGACCTTCCTGAACACACTATATAATTCCCGGTCCTCAAGTGCAGAAAGAACTGGTATGCCCGCTGGGAGGGTAATTGCCAAAAGCAATATTTTTTTGAGGGATCACTAAGTAGGCGTTATGCAACTCTACCTCCATGTGATCAGGTGCCAATGCAGGTTTTATCTCAGAGCGTCATCCAAACATTCTCCTTGCCCTTTGAAAACTCATAAGTAAAACACAATTTTGGTCAGATTCTCATGCCACCAGGTTTATCAAGGGGTCAGGACGTGAGGAGCGCGATACAATAGTGGGCAGTGATATGTGTGGAAGTGGAATGGCCGGGAAGAACCATGTTAGCGGTGACGCCAATAGGATAGTACATCCACTACTGCCATGAGTTCTTTGTCTCAACTGCATAATTAAACTCAGCCAGGGACATTTTCAGAGAAAAATATCCCACGTGATACTCAACTCCATCTACACCTTCTGCAAAAACGCAAAAGCAATGCAAAGTTGGAAGCATCTGTAGCCACTATAAACCCCCTTTCAGGATCCAAGTGATGGAGAACTGCCATAGACAGAAGAGTAAACTTCACTGCTTGGAAGGCATCCTCCACTGCAGGGGACCACTGAAGAACATTGGCACCACTGGCCTTATATAAAGGCGCTGCATCTTTATAAAATCTTGGCATAAACATTTTCAGGAAGGCACAAACCCCCAAAAAGCTCCTCAAATCCTTAACCAATATAGGTGTGTCCACTAATGAATTGCCATCTCCTTATCTGGAGTGATAATGTGGCCTTGAAAAATGTTCCCAGAAATGTGGCCTGGGACTTAAAAAACTCGTATTTACTTTATTTTCAGGGTTAGCTTCACTTCTCTCAAATGTCCAACTAATATTCACATGTGGATTTCATGGGATTCTGGATCAGGTGAAACACTAATATGTAATCCATGTAGGCTACCGCTCATACTCCCAATGACTCTCCCAAGGCAGCATAGATGAGACCTTGGAAGATTGTGAGCGCATTTTTGAGCCCAAATGTCATGACACGGTTTAAGAAAACCCATATTTAGTCAAGAATGCAGTGAGCCCCTTTTGGCCTTTCTTGATGAGAATCTGATTGAAAGCATTCAATCAATCCGAATTGGAGAAAAAGCATGCCCTTCTCCACATAGCGAGAAAGCTGTGCCTCCACTGGGATTGGATGAAGCTCTGGGATGGTAACATTGTTCGTATAGCCATAATCCATGCTGGGGCGGAGAGCCCCATCTGCTTTCTCTCCAAAAGAGAAGAGGTGAGCACAATAGTGAGGTACGCTGTAATATGCCCCCTTGGCTAGCTTCTTCGTGACACACACATCTAAAGCTGCCACTTCCCATAAAATCAAAGGGTAGACGGGAGATGAAATGCCTTAAGTCCACTGTGAGCTTGAAGTCAAAATCTAACTCAGAATTCTCTGGCAGAACACCTGCATAAGCCGAATCAAAGGAAGACTCAAACCCTCAAAGCAAGAAGGTAGGGGCACTTAATAAGTGAGCTTCATCAGGAGTGCAAGGGTAAGTTTGTGTATACATGTTTATGTGGGCAAAATTCCTTGAGTCTCTTTCTTACTAGGGGATTACCAGAACTATCCACCCTTAAGAGAAAATATCAAAGGTGTTATCCTTCATAATGAGTTTTATATTAAACTTTCGCCGCCACTACACACTAGTATTATTGGCTATGGGAGATCTTTGATTTCTAAAAAGCTGTCAGCAAATGGTATTTACCCAATTGAAAATCAACTAAACCCTGGACCCTCAGCGTGGGGATACCCTGGGATGCACCTGACCTAACCATACCACCAGGTAAATAATACAACCTGAGGTAGTCAGACAGGTTCAGATCAATTAAACTCTCAGAAGCTCCAGTATCCACCAAATTAGTTGAGTTGAATTTCACAGAGGGTGAAGAAAGAGAAGAAGAAAATAGAAAAAAACAGAATGATCTTTATTGATTATAGATAATGCAAACAGTTCACCAGAGGGTTCTTCTCTAGACATAATAACACACCCATGACAGTTTTCCCATCAAAGAATGGTGACGGGTGGTTTGCAACTCTTAAAGATACACACCACAAGTACCAACAGCAGAAGCATATTTATCATTAGGTTGGAGCTTTACCACTTTCTCAACTTCTTCAGTTCTCTTATTCATTTTGGGGTGCGGGCGCGGGTTCATAGGAGTGATGTGATACACAAAATGTATTGCAATACTGGGCCTATAAGAGTTTCCAAAGACTCATATTCAAATACTTAATCTTAATTTAAAAACGCTTTTTGGGTGTCGAAAACACCATGCCCAAATATGATAGATGACTGATCATCATAATCAAACACCATCACAATTAGGCCACACTTTAAAGGTTCATTTTTACCCCCAAAAAAGTGTCAGAGAAAACCAAACTCTATTAAGAATTCACATTTATTTGGGGTATATATTCAAACCCTCAAATTTAGCAAAATTGGAAGGGGGATCAGTGAGAGCCCTAACCCAGTCAGAGAAATATCCATAGTTTCAAGCCCACGATTATAAGGGCCACCATATGTGCCATCATCACAACATGGCCATCTGAAATATTGAATTAAATCGTAGGAATAGGCCCCTGAAAACCCTCAGATTTCCCAAAAATCCTTAGAATAAAGGATTGACCCCTCCCATTTCAAAGGCACTCATGAGCTAACAGGACAGTATTTATAGAGCACACCTAGGTGAAACAATGAAATACCAATTACCTGCTCCCTTTTCGTTTGGGGTGGGGAAATCACCCTGTTGGGATTTTTGCCACCTTACCAGCCGTCTAGATTACCATGGATTTCTATGGGATGATTCCTATAGCAATTGAAGTGGATATCAGTTGACCCTGATTTTAGGTTAATAGTGTTCAGGAGATTTTAGGTAATTCTCAGTATAGATCTGTTAGGGATCAATCAGGTTGAATGCCTAAAATCTCGTTAGGCAGATTTGCTGACAAAATGGGGGCATCTGATAGTTGATTGATGTTTAACTATCAGGTGTACTGATTAGAATTGGTCAGGTTTCATCATTGACCAATTAATAATTCAAGCTGCTTTTTAAGAGGCGAGTGATGCCACCTGCAACTAGTGAATCGATCAGATGGTTCATGAACTGCCATAGTATAACAAGTCCCATTACATAAGTAGGTCGCTCACCAAATATGTTTGATTCGTTGGGATAAAGTGAAAACGCTAGGTACACGTTTTCTTACTCTTTCAGTTTTAGGTCTTGAGGATGTTGACAAAGGAACTATAACCAGGATGGGGAAGAACATCACTGGTGATATAGCGAAAAGTATTCATTGGCAACGGCTGCCATTTCATGGCTGAGGCGCCAACCGAAGGATGTGCGCCAAAATTCCATTCATAAATTTCCCTGATAAATCACTTGATAAAAACATGAAAAACCCTTAAAACAGCTGAGTTCATCATTAGTTTTAGTTCTATTAGTATCAGTGTGTTAATGCTGTTTACTTTAATTTTGGACTCTTTAGAAGGATAAAGAGTAAGGATTGAGGACCCTTATATGAGAAGCTGAGCTGAGACGGGAATTGCTTATAAATTCGTCTCATCTGAGGAAAGGAAGTAAACTAGAGATCTGGGCGTGGATCAAGTTAGGTGGATAATGGTATAAGTCCCTACTGAAGACATCAAAAGTATTTTATGGAGAAATACAGGTCAAGCGTTGGACCAAAAACTGGCTATTTATTCAAACACATATAATAGACTTCATACTATTATTAATTACATATCATATATCATCAGACAAAATGAGGAGTGCACAAACCAAACCTGTGAAATTTATCAATTTTTGGGTTATTATTCCTGAACGAGCAGCAAAGAATTTTATATTTACAAGTTGGTGCTCAATATAGGGGTTGTAGTTGAGTAGTATACACTAGTACAAGATGTTGTATAAGAATGAGTTAAGAAAACTTTAGACGAAGTTGACAACTGTCAACAAGAATGTCCTGAATTTTTCGGATCATTGAGAATAAATTTCTTGGAGGATAGAGTTATCAAGATTGATGAATGAGTCAAAGATGTCTTAGTTTCAACAATGAGTTGCTATGAAAAGTAATGTCATCAAAGAAAAGGAAGGAGAATTAGTTTGAGATTCTTTATCCTTGAAAACTGAACGTGAAGTGGATTGCATTTGATTATGGGCATATATTACAGATATAGAGTAGCTTATGAAGCAAGTTGAGGGAGTTGAAGACTAAAAATGTGAATGTGAGCCCTGTGTGGTGAGCAACGCCGAAGAAAGGACCCCAAGAACTAAAGTTAAGAAATTGACTATTCCACAAAATATGCTGACTGCATTCACAGCCTTTTTGGAGATGAATCCCAAATTCACTCACCAAGTCAGTCAAGTAACCAAACCAAAAGTGGTAACTAGAAAAATTTGGAAGAATTTAAAGCTACACCAAAATTACCAACATTCCATCAGGATAACGCTCCTGCATTTTTCTGATATTATAATATGACAAAGTTCTGTACAGTGATTGTCAAAAGGCTTTGATGGTGATGAATTTGTTTGTACACTGATTGTCAAAACCTAGTGTTACACCATCTTGAGGGGGACGGCTGGTCATACTCCAAGGCCAGGGCGGCCATCATGAAAGAATTTGGTAGTCCCACACATATGTCAAAGCGCAAACAAGAATTCATGGGAATTAAATTTTATAAAGGATGAATTCTTAGTGAGTTTTGTCAATCATTTCTACTAAGAATCGCAGCTTTTGGTCAGAGTGAAAGTGCTGACCAATTTTGACGCATGGATAACGTTGCAAGCGACCCTTCAGCTCTAAACACAATTTACATCAAATGATGTCTTCCATGTTTGCTACTGAAATTACCACCTTGCAGATTGTGGATCATTTGAAAATATTAGGAGCTCAGGTGATGCACCTAATAAAGGTTTCAAACCAAGTCTAGTATCAAATTGAACTTTATGAAGAGGACCAAGGGCGCTAAGGAGTTTAATAAGTGAACCATGCCAGGAAATAAGCCCGAAGATTTCAAGCATATTAATAAGAAAAAAACGTTGTTATCAGTGTGGACGAATAGGACACTTCACTTTTCAATGCAAGAATCCTAATGAACAGATCAATGTGGTCCAGGCGAAAGAGTCCAAAACTGCACGGGAGTCAGTAAAAGGACCCACGGCCTAGATGAGGAACAGTCTAGAGCTGCAAAAAAACCCCGTTCCCTGATATCTTAGATAAAAAACTTGACATTAATGATCTGTTTGTTGATTATGATGCACATGATCAACTATATCAAGTGGTCAATATAGATGTTAATGCAGTAACTAGATTAGAGCGATAAGGATTTCCCCTGAAATAAAACAAGTAAGTTTTTCAGCTGTTTGTTCAACAACTAGTGGACAAGACCTGAGCTGTGGAGAATCTGGAAGAATTGAGTGAGGTCAAATTTGATGGGGTAAACCTATCTATCCCCCTCAGCGAGGTCAAGGAATCATTTCCTTATTTATTAACACATATACTTTACACCCTCTATATAGCAAATAATGCCACTATACTTAGTAAATATGATTTTACACTACTTAAGTGTATATATATATAGATAATGGTTAATTGAGTAAGGGTGCAGGTAGTAGTTGAAAGTGGAGCGCTTATCAATATTGTCTCAACTAAGCTGGTGAAGAAGACGAGGATTTCGCCCAATTTAGAACACAAGAAAGATTAAGGGACATCCAGGATGAATACCACATCTTCTGTGTAGAATATAGCACTCTGCAGCTTTAATTTGGATCTTTATTGGTATCCAGTCCAGAAATAGTTTTGGCTAACTAAAGCTGCAATATTCTTATTAGGATGGTGTTTCTACAAAAGTACTGAGTTAAATGTAACTTTGAGAATAATATATTGACCATGTTGGGTAAAATGATACTATTGGTTTATCAGAAAGATGGGGAAGCTCCACTGACCAGGAGATATAAATTCATCAATCTGATCTACAATGATAGCTTTGTACCGATTTGTTATCAATTAGTTGGATGAAATCAACGAGAAATGCGTACAGACATCCTGTATAATTTGAGAATTATGTTGAGGATAATGAATTTGAGAATCATAACGCCAGGATTGCAGAGCATAGTCAAAACAGGATTGACATTAAAGATTCTTGAGCTGCTATATGGAGAGGTCAGCAGCCCCTGGAAGAAGTCCAGAATAGAGCATTGGGTGGCTCCTGGAATAAATAAGCCAGGCCATTGAGAAATTTGACTTCTCCTGGAAAATTTGCTTGAAGGGCTAATGAAAATTAAGAAAAATCAGATCATCTTGTGTGATTATATAATCCTGACAGCGTAATTGAGGAAATTCCAGGATTTTTTTGACCCTTAATTAAATGGGATTACCAGCAGTGGTGGCTGAAAGGTTTAATTTATTGGTGATTGAGTGAAACTTGCTGATCTGATTGACAGACAGAAGGAGGAGGTGCTTAAATTAATTGACAAGGAATAAGAAATATTGGCCCAGGATGACCATGATTTTGGGATGCACAAGAAATGTAATCCACATAGTTGACACTGGGGAAAATTTGCTAATAAAAATGAGACTAGATTTGAAAGTTAAAGGTGGCCAAAGCGGTAGTGAAAGAAGTAATCAGTAAACTAGTGAAGCATGAGCTTCATCTCCATCATCAAGTCCTGGGCGAGCCCTTTCCTAATTATGAAAAGAAGGAAAGCTTAAATTGGGTGGTATCAATTATTAGAAGGGTGAATATAATAGAAAAGAAGGTTTTATATCCAAAACCATAAATTGACAATGTGCTAGATCAATTGAGAGAAGCAAAGTATTTCTCTGCAATGGATCTAATATCTGGATATTTTCAAATCGATTTACCAGCAGAAGACCAAAAGAAATGTGCTATTATCACCGTGCAGGGGCTGTATCAACTGATGAGGATGCCTCAAGGTCTATGTGATACGCCTAAAAAGTTCCAGAGGGCCATGGATGCCATATAGAATGACCTGAAGTTGTCACGCATCCTGGTGTACTTGGACGAGATAAATGTTTTCAGTAGGACATTTACTGACCGTTTACACCACTTGGAAGAAGTCTTCAAGAGACTATTCACGGCTAGCCTAAAGATCAATCCAAGGATTGCCACTTTTCAGAGAAAAGAGTTAAATATATGGGATTTGTTATCAACTCTTTTTTACTGCATCCACAAACCCAGAAAATTGAGGCCATAGAGCGAATGGCTGTTTTTTATAGCGTCCAAGATATCCAAGTGTTTATTGAAATTGTTGAATACTAATGAAGATTAATATGGGATTTCATGAGATCTCCAAGCCCCTAAAACAATTGCTGAATGATCCAAAAAATTCATTTGAAGAGTCCCAGAGTTTCTTTGATGGTTTACACCAGTATTTGATAGTTTTCCAATATTGAAATATCCAATTTCGATTGAGAATTTATAAAACTGACGATGCTTCATTAATGGTGATTGGCGCTGTTCCACGCCAATTGGATGAACACAGGGACAAACATTTGGTAGCGTATGTGAGCTGGACACTCTTAGCAGCTGAGAATTACATTGTGACTTAGTTTAAATGCTTTGCATTATATTTACTCATGTAAAAAGTTTCAGGTTTATTTTTATGGAATGCACTTTAAAGTGGTGATGGACCACTCCTCATCCGTTGACTACACAATTTAAGAGAACTGGAAGGATGACTGGCCTGATAGTCATTGAAGCTACAGGCTTATGATTATGAGATAGTACACTGAGCTGAAGCTTCTCATCATAATGCAGATGGCTTATCAAGGTTACCAATGGTCCAAGTGGTATACCAGCAAGAGGATGAGCTGTTTCAGAGAATGGTCAAAGAAGAAATTCTTTAAATTAGCCCAAGAAATCTTAGGTGCGCTTTGAAAAGGGATTTAAAACACCAAGACCATGGGTCGACAAGTTTTAAAGCAATTGATGGAAAACAATTACTAGCCCAAAACCGTTGCAACAAGCGGCTATTGCTCAAGCTCAGGTAAGGTCCCGGGCATGGAGGCCTAAGGAAGATAATCAATCACATTTTTCAAGTATTACTACTTCAAGTCCATCAACTATAATGTAGTGTATTATCTGGCTTGTTAAATGGAGTGCCAGTTGCATAAGCCTCACAAGAACATGACTGGATATTGATTGGGCAACCCTGAATTTTCAAAGCATATGGTGTCCATCAACGTGATGGGTCCATCAACCATGAGTACAGAGGTAGTCAAATACATTATAGTTGCAATCGACCATTTGATGGGATGGGCTGAATTAAAAGCCCTGGAAAATGTAGATGCCTTAAGCACTGTAAGGTTTATCATGCATCAAGTAGTATATTGCCAAGAGTGCCTGCAGGTCTTATTAAACAATGGAACAAATTTTACATCTCATGTGATCCTGCAATTAATTGAAATAACGGGGATATGAGTAGTCATATCAGTACCTTTCCAGCTGGATATGAACAAAATGGTAGAACGGACCAATGGGACACTAACTGCGACGCATAGGTTGCTGGTTTCAGTTAGACCTTCTGTGTGGGGAATGTACCTTAATTTAGTAAAGTCTGCGTACAACATGAGTTATCATAGGGTGACAGGAAAAACGCCATTTAAGTTGCTATATGGAAGGAAGTCCATGTTACTACCAATTTTATATTTGGTGGTAGAACCAACATTGGGGATGAGTTCTAAGCAGTACCTGAACTGATTATCAGATAACCTGATCAAAACGAAATTGCAAGCATTTTATACAACCTTATTTAATAGGATCTGAGCAAAAATGATGGATAATAAGACTGACCGGCCTAATCAGGAGCCTAATAGGTGAAATAGTTGCCTATTGCGATATGCATAGTTTTGAGAGAAGAAACAGTTAGTTGCAAGATTTTTTTTCACTCAACATCAATTTCAGGTGATTTTAGGAAATTGAGTTAATTTTCCACACACTGCTACCACAACAATTGTTGGGATTTTTGCCCATATTCCCAGCCTGTTAGATTACCTGGTATCGCTAGGAAAAAAATCCTAAGGTGAAGTGATTTGGAAATTGGTTGGCCCGAGTTTAGGATAAACTATGTTTGGGGGTTTTTGGGATATTCGCCTGGTCATATCCGTCAGGGAATATCTGGATGAGTACTTAACTTTCTCATCAGGCAGAGTTGCTGAAAAAATAGGGACATCTGATAGTAATTAACTATCAGGTGTACCAATTAAGGGTCAGGTTTCAACACTGATTGATTGGGAATGATAGGCGAGTTTTAGAGGTGAGTGATGCCACCTGCAACTAGAAAATTTATTGATTGGTTAGTTACCTGCCTTAATGGGTAATAAGTCCCATTACCTAACCAGGTCGCTAGCTAATTATGGTTGGTTTGCTTGAATCTAGAGGAAAACATCAGGGACACGTTTTCCAACTCTTTTCATTTGAGGTCTCAAGGATGTACATTGATGGAATCCTAGCCAGGATGGGATGACCATCGCTGCCAAGACGAGGATGGGTGATTCAATGGCAACGGCTGCCATTTCATCAAAGAGGTGTCAACTGAGGGTTATACAGCCAAATCCCCCACTATACAATTCCCTAAGATTTACTATAATAAAAAACCAAGCTTATAGATAAATAGTAATATTATCAATTTGGTGTATAGTTAGACTATCAGCATCTATTATGTTGTTCTATCTCAAGAATATTATTGCAGATGGCAATAATTGGAAGACTCTCAGAGAGAAGTGTAAAGATCTGAGCAGGGATCTAGAGATGAAGGGAACCACAATCAGGAATAGCTGCCAACTGTGTGTTGGGCTGAAAAATACTGTCAATGGGGTATCTTAGCGAAGATCAGGTGGACAGGAGTATAAGGAACGAATCCCTACGAGTATGACTTCAAGAGTATCTAATCAGAAATACTGGCTGAGCAAGAGGGCAAATTATAGTTCAATCTCTACTATGGATAATAGTCTCCATACTATTATTGATCAATAATACATTCTATACAATGCGATGGAGTGCACGAGGAAATCAAACCTGTGCAGTAAAAAAGGTTACTGGGTTTCTTGCTGATAATCAACCTAGAGTAAATTTTTACAAGTTGGTGCTCACTACAGGGGTAGTTGAGTAAAGAATCTATTATAATATCGTACAAAGAAGAACTGCACAAGCTGTGGACAGAGATCGCCACTGTAAACCAGAATGCCTTAAACTCAGTGGACTATAAGGGAGTTTGCAGCCTTAGAAGAATGAGTTACCAAGGTGGATGAAGGAGTATAAAATGTATCCAACTTTTGGAAAAAGTTACTCAGCAAAGTAAAATCATTGAATAAGAAAGAAGGGGACCTCGTTTGAAAGGTCCTATACTTGAAAACAGAGCGAGAAGTGGATTGCGTTCATTTAAGAAAGCTCCATGCAGATATCAAGAAATTAATCAAACAAGTGGAGGAACTCAAAGCTCACAGATGTGCTTGTGAGCCCGATATGGCAAGTGATGCTGAAGAAAGAAGTCCTTGCAAAATACTTGGGAAGTCGAATACCCCAAGAAACATGCCACCTGCTATTAATGCCATTTTGGAGATGACGCCTGAAGTCACTCCTCAAGTTAGCTGAGTAGCTGAACCAAGAGAATCGGCCAGAAATGACTTGGAGGAATTTAGAGCAATGCCAAAATTGCCAACATTCCATTGGGATAATGCCCTAGCATTTTTCCAACTGTTCGACATGACCATGAATGGCTATGGAGATTGACAAAAGGTGTTTAGAGTCATGAATTGCCTGGACACTGACTGTCAAAACTTAATGTTACCTCACCTGGAGGAAGACAGCCGGCTGTATGCTGAGGCAAAGGCGGCCATCATGAAGGAGTTTGGGAATCTGACACGCATGTCAAAATGCAAGCAAGAATTTATGGAAATTCAGTGCCATAAAGACGAGTCTCTTGCTAACTTTGCGGATTGATTTTACCAGGAGTCGCAGATCCTTGCCATAGCGAAAGTATTGGATGACTTTGATGCTAGAATCGCTTTGCAAGAGGCCCTTTGACCCTATCACGATTTGCATTGTATGATGTCTTCTATGTTTACGATGGAAATGACTATCTTGCAAATGGTAGATCATCTGAAGATTTTGGGAGTGACATTCAATTCCCCAAATAGAAGCTTCAAGTCCAATCTGGTATGAAATCCGAATCCTATGAAGGGAAATGAAGGAGCAAAGGAGGCTACCATTTGAGCTGTGCCAGAATGATAAGCCTGACAAATTCAGATGGTTAAGCAAGAAGGAGAAGGTCTGCTATCATGTGTGGTAGAAAAAGACATTTCGCCGTACACTGTAAAGAGCTGAAGGATCAGATTAACATGGTACAGGCCAAGGAGACAGCAGCTGCCAAGGATTTGGGAAAAGGGCCTGCGGCCTAGACGAGGAACAGTCTAGAGCTGCAGAGAAACCTATTCCTTCTGATATCATTATTGAAGAAATTGATATTAGCAATCTGTTAGTAGATGACGAGAAGGATCAGCTATATCAAGTGGTCAAAATGGATGTGAATGCCGTGACCAGAGCTGGGTCAAAGAGAAACGACCCCAAGATAATCCAGGAAGTTGCCCAGCCATACACCTGACAACTGGCGATGAAGATTCGAACTGCCAAGAATCCTGAAGAGTTATCTGACGTCTATTTAGATGAGGCTAATCTGTCTATCCCCTTCAGCGTAATAAAGGAATCGTTTCCTGAATTATTAGCGCAAATCATTCACACCCTGTATTTTGCTAATAATGCCACAATTCATTCAGTATATACTATATTACAATACTCTGAGTGTACATATATAGATATACAAGTGAATCGAGTGAGGGTGAGGGTGATTCTCAACAGCGGAGTGCCCATCAATATTGTCTTGACCAAGCTGGTAAAGAGGATGAAGATCTCACTGGACATGGAGCAAAAGAGAGAATATGGAACAGCTGGGCTGAACACCACCGTTTTCTGTGGAGTGTATAGTGTGCTGCCACCATGATTCAGGTCATTAGTGGTATCTGTGCCAGTGATAGTTTAGGCAAACTTAAACTATGGCATTCTGATTGGAAAGGAGTTTCTACAGAAGTACGGAGTTAAATGTAACTTTGAGGATAATATGTTGACCATCTTAAGTCAGATGTAACCATTGGTATACCAGAAGGATGGTGAAGCTCTGTTGAGATTGGATAGACAACTTCATTAATCAGATATACAATGATGGCATTGTACCAAATTAATAACAATTAGTTGGTAGGAAGTGACGCGAAATACCGGTGGAAAGCCTAGAGAACTGTAGAATTCCACTAAGGATCAAGAATGAGAGAATTATACCTTTCATATTGCAGATAATAGTTGACACAGGGTTGACTTTGGAGATTCTGGAGTTGTTGTATGGGGAGGTCGGAAGCCCCTGGAAGAAGTCCAGAGTGGAGCCATGGGTGGCTTCTGGAATAATAATGCTGTGCCAAGGAGAAATTTGAGCTCTTTTGGAGAATTTGAGTGAAAAACTGATGAGGATCAAGAGGTTTCAGATCGCGTTTAATCATCTGATCCCCATGGCTGAATTGAGACGATTCCACAATTTTGGGTCTCTCAATGAAATGGGATTACTAGCTGGGGTAGCCAAAATCATCAACCTATTGGTTGATTGAGAGCAACTCGATGATCAGCCGGAAGGCTAGCAGGAGGAGGTGCTCAAACTATTTGAGAAATATTGGGATTTGTTTACTCAGGACAACCACCTTTTGGGATGCATGATATGTGTTTCATAATGGGCTAATACCGGGGAAAATCTACTGATAAAGATGAGACTGATATGAAGATCAAAAGCCACTGAAGTGGTTTTGGGGGAAGAAATCAGCAAACTAGTGAAGCGGGGGCTTCTAGTTCCATCATTAAGTCCCTGGGCGAGTCCGATTCTGATTGCAAAGAAGAAGTATGGATCAGACCAGGTGGTGATTGACTACCAAAGGCTGAACAGAATTATGAAGAAGGATTCATATCCCCTACGAGGATTAACGATGTGCTGGATCATTTAGGAGAAGCAGTGTATTTCTCCACGATTGATCTGATCTTGGGATATTGGCAGATTTACTTGCCAAAGGAAAAGCAGGAAAAATGTGCAATTATTACCGTGCAGGGGCTATACCAACCAACAAGGATGCCCCAGGGTCTCTGCAATGCGCCTGCAACGTTTCAGAGGGCCATAGATGCGATACTAAGCGACTTGAAGTTGTCATGCATCCTGGTATATCTGGATGATATCAACGTGTTCAGTAGGACGTTTACTGATCACCTGCACCACTTGGAAGAAGTATTTAAGTGAATGACCATGGCTAACCTGAAGATCAAGCCAAGGAATTACCACTTCTTTAAGAAAGAGATGCATACCTGGGATTTGTGATCAACTCAAGTGGATGGAAGCGCAACCCCAGAAGATAGCAGTTATAGAGCGTATGGCTGTACCAAAAAGTGTCTGAGACATCCAAGTATTCCTTGGGATGGTTGAATACTATAGAAGATTTATTTGGGACTTCGCCCGAATAGCTGAGCCAAATACTATTTATTAAAAATCTAAAAAAAGTATTCATATGGAATGAAGAGGCCCAGGACTTCCAGCATGAGTTATGCCGGTATTAGATAGATCAGCTGATTCTGAAACATCCAAATTTCAACTGGTAGTTTATCATTCAAACTGATATTTTGTTGATGGTGATTGGCGCCATACTGAGCCAAGTTGACGAACTTGGGGACAAGCATCCGGTGGCGTATGTGAGCTGGACACTCTCAGATGCTGAGATGAACTACACTATGATGGAGCAGGAATGCCTTGCTGTCATATATGTATGCAAGCAGTTTTGGATGTAAATCCACGGAATGCACTTTAAGTTGGTATTGGGCCACTCTTCGCTGCATTGGATGAACAATCTAAGAAAACAGAAGGACGACTGGCCCAATGGGCACTTAAGCTTCAGGCTTAGTATTATGAGATAGTCCACCAAGCGGAGGCTTCTCATCAGAATGTTGATGGCTTATTGTGGTTGCCAATGGTCCAGTTGGTATACCCGCAGGCGGATGAGCTATTCCAGAGAATGGTCAAAGGAAAAATTGGAGATGAGCCCTGAGAAATCCAAGGTGCACTTTAGAAAGTGATGGATTACACTGAGACAATGGATGGACAAGTATTTAAGATGATCAATGGGAAGTGTCTATTATTCCCAAAACTGTCATAAAGAGCAGCGATAGTACAAGAAGCTTACAAGGTTGTTGGGCATGGAGGCCTGAAGAAAATAACTGACCATATTCGCTAGTATTATTACTGGGAATTGATTTTTTGATGTTGCAGATTATCTGACTTGTTGTGTGGAGGGCCAACTGCACAAACCACACAAGAATACAACTGGATACTGACTGGTCCTCCCTGGATTTGCCTGGCACACAGTGTCCATCGACGTGATGGGACCGCTGACAATGAGCACAGGAGGAGTGAAATATATCATAGTTGCCATCGACCATCTGATGAGATGGGTCAAGATGAAGTCCCTAAACAGAGTAGATGCTACCAGTACTGCGAGGTTCATCCTGGATCAAGTGGTATACTGGCATGGATGTCCGCGGGTCCTGCTGAGCAACAATAGGACCAACTTCACGTCTCATGTGATCCTGAGATTAAATGAAATAATGGGGATCTGAGGAGTCGTGTCAGTACCATACCAGCTGGAGACAAACGGACTAGTAGAATGGGTCAATGGGATGCTGGCTGCGACACTGAGGAAGCTAGTTGAATGGAGAACTTGCATGTGGGGAATTTACCTGAGTTCAGTGACATTTTCCTACAACATTAGTCATAATATGGTGATGGAAAAGACACCGTTTGAATTATTATATGGAAGAAAGGCCGCGTTGCCACTGATTTTATATTCTGTGGTGGAACCTATGTCAGGGATGAGTACCAAGCAATACTTGAACTAACTGACGAGTATCCTGATCAATATGCAACTGCAAGCATTCAATACAAGCTTGAAGAAAAAGGATATGAGCGAAATCAATGGATGACAAAAACTGACTGGCCTTAAAAGAATATTGAATAGGGTAAAGAGTTGTCTATTGTGATACACATGGTTTTGGATGAAGAAACAAATTAGATGCATTGTGGTCAGGGCTGTTCAAAGTAATCACCAAGACGGTGACTGATGCTTACTCCAACAAGAATCTATTGGATGGAAGAGTTGTAAAGCAAGTCCATGCTAAGTATCTAAAGCGTTGGATTGATGAAAAATAAAAGAATTCCTGAAGGACTGATGAACCATTAAGTTGATCATATCCTGTTGATTAGGTCAAGTCCGAAAAAAGGAGCTCTGAACCAATCTAGATGGTTAAGTCCGAAAAAAAGGACCTCTGAGCCATGGAAAACTGGCAGGTTTAAGTACCCAGGACCCAGTTTGAAAGAAAAAGATGGACCGCTGAACCAAAATAAGGTCAAGTCTCATAGTATAAAAGAAGAATAAAGAAAATAAATTGATAAAGATAATGGAAAAAAACGATATCTTTTTTATAATTTTATTTTTATTGATTGTCCTCAGTATGGGGATAATTCCGCCTATGTCGCCTCTTGGGGGAGGGAGGATGAATCATGGTAGGAATGAACAACCTGTTAAAATTGATATGCGATTTGACGCTAGTGAGGGTGAGACCTACACAAAACCATGTTCGTTTAGCGGATGCTGAGCCCTGAGAAAAAGTGACTAGGGGAAAGGAAATTGAGATGTCAGAGGAAGCCAATCACAAAACCTCAGTGCAGAGAGGAAAGCAACAGTATAAAAAGAGGCAGTCGGCGAATAACCCTGAGTAATCCTGATATGACACTGGAGCCAGAAGATTAGTCCTGAGCGCCTGCCAATGGGCTTCATTAAGGACACCAGACATATGGGCCAGCAACAAAGAAAGAATACTTTATGAGGGTTGCCAAATCATGCCCCCTATCAACGCCATCAATGGAAGACACCAATGGGAAGCTCCAGAGAAGAGATAGTCATGCATAGAGTGGATTGCATCCTGCAAGCGTTGACTATGGGCTTCTTGGAAGCTAAAGCTGAATGAATGGTGAAACCCAGGCGATGGTGGAAGCTTCGTAAACCAACTTTGAAGAACCGGCCAGCAATGTGAAGAGCATATGTGGCAGTATCCCAATCCAAAAGGTTATCAAGATCAGAGGGATTCAATGCTAAAGTCAAAGCCTCAGTGACATGGGTCTGGAGTTCAGCTTAGAAAAGCTTGAAATGAATGCTGTTACTGATTGAGAGCTCAGAGACCAGAACAACGTGTTTGTAAAATTGACCAAGTTGGAAGAGGAACTCAGGAAGCAAGTCCAACCTGGCCAAAACAAACAATCCAGAGCAACAGGTATAATCTCTGGAGCATCTATGATGATTTTTGGAGCATCAGCAAAAGGAGCCAAATCCAGGAGAGTTTTGAAATCCAACTCTGGGATTGATGGCAGAGGAAGAGTCGGTTGAGAGTTGTTTGATATTATAGCCCACCTGGTTTCAGAGTGATTAGTTACCATTCCAGTAATTTGACAGAAGGACTAGCCAGTTGCACCTGACTAGGTGTATGAGTCCTGGAAGGACCATAAGAGAGGTTCTGTCAAGAATCCTGACTCATCTGCTGGAAGAGACAGAGATCTGGATCAGACAAACTATTGAGGAGCTGCTGGTAGCAAGACTCGGAATTTGACATATGAACTGGATGAGAGAGGGGATGTTGGACTTATATAGAAGTTAGCATTATGCACACTATAATCCATTAAGCTCTAATTTTGGAGAAATTAATCTCAAAATTAATGAGATAAGCTCTCCAAGGGAAGAATTAAGAATGACTTATTTTATGAGGTTATGAGCGAAATAACAAGGGCGAATAAGAAATAAGTATTCTTAATTAAGCCACAAAACAAACATTGACGGCAAGATTCTCCTGTATAGGATGAAGAGAAACTCAGGAAATCAAGGACGCTGGACCAAGGATCCTGAATATGACCGCGGGTTATATACCCTGATGGGGGAAAACTGGATCCTAGGACTAATATCGTCATGAGTAAATTGATCAGCCCGGCACAATAGAAGGCCAAGAGGACCGTGCTCTGAGAAGGCGGTAGCAAGGAGGAAGAGGAAAAATGCCATATGCTGAAGATTATCCTGAGCAGCGTTGAGTAATGATGAGTGATCTGCTTGGTTCAATGAAGTATTAGACCAAGTGTCTGAAGCGGTGTTCTCAAACCCAGTCCTTTTCTCGCTGGAAATCTAGGCAAGAGGGGGATGTGTTGGGATATTTGCCCATATTCTCAGCCTGATAGATTACCTGGTATAGCTAGGGGAAAATTCCCGAAGGCGAAGTGAATCAGAAATTGGTTGGCCCGAGTTTTAGAGGAACTATGTCCAGGGGATTTTGGGATATTCGCCTTTTCATATCCTTTGGGGGTCAATCCAGATGATTACTTAAGTTCTCATCAAGTGGAGTTGCCAACAAATAGGGGCATCTGATAGTGATTAACTATCAATGTAACAATTGGGGGTCGGGTTTTATCATCAACTGATTGGGAATGAATAGCGAGTTGCAAGGCAAGTGATGCCACCTGCAACTAGTGAATCAATCAATTGGTGAGTGACCTGCCATAATGGGTAATAAGTCCCATTACCTAAGCAGGTCACTAGTCAATTATGGTTGGTTCGCTTGGATCAATAGTAAAACGTTAGGGACACAGTTTCTGACTCTTTCTGTTTGAGGTCTTGAGGATGTCCAATGATGGAATACTAGCCAGGATGTTGAAGACCATCGCTGCCAAGATGAGGATGGGTGATTCAATGGCAACGGCTGCCATTTCATTGAAGAGGTGTCAACTGAGGTTAGACAGCCAAATCTCCCACTATATAGTTCCCTAAGATTTATTATAATAAAAAAACCCAGCTTTTAGATAAATAGTAATATTATCAATTCAGTGTATAGTTAAGCTATCAGCTTCTTTTGTGTTGTTCTATCTCAAGGATATTATTGCAGAAGGCAATAATTGATAGACTCTCAGAGAGGAGAGTAAAGATCTGAGTGGAGATCTAGAGATGAAGGAACCACAATCAGGGATATCTACTAACTGTGTGTTGGGCTGAGAGAGACTGTAACTGGGGTATCATAATGAAGATTGGGTTTGATAAGAGTATATGGAACAAACCCCTATGAGTATGAATTCTAGAGTATCTAATCGGAAATACTGGCTGAGAGTTGGGCTGAATTATAGTTCAATCTCAACTATGGATAATATATTCCATACTATCATCAGTTAATTTTACATCTATACAATGTGACTAAGAGCACGAGGAAATTTAACCTGTGCAGTAAAAAGGTTACTGGATTGTTTGCCAATATTCAACCCAAAGTAAATTTTTACACCAATCTATAAATCTATGTCCTCAGATCCACCACCTGCTGCCCCATTATGGGGCAGCGGTGCTCCACCTGCTAGCATTTACCGCCCGGCAGAAAATGCATGTGGACTGGCCCATCCAGTCCACCATTTACTTCCGGTTGCTATGTCCCCCAAAGGACTTAACATCTCACCTCGCGCAAGCCCACCCAACCTGCCCCCACTCCCTAGCCCACCCCAATCCAATATTCACCTTTTCACCTCTGTGTCAAATATGGATGTCTATTCTCTTATGCCACAAAGCAATAATTGAGCTGACAACAGCCACCTTTGCACCAGTAGAGTTTATTGACCTCCACCCATACAAGGGCTATTTTGATATTAGATTCCCCACTGAAGAGGATGCAGCCACAGCAGCAGATATACAATTAATTTATAAAAATATCCCATTACCGCCACCTGAACATGCTTCCCAGATGATACTACACTTGTGGTAACCTTTTTTAAACTCCCCTCATACATTCCCCTCAAACACTATATAAGGAGTTGTTGTCAGGGTTGTCCACTTATGGCACTGACCCCATCCTCCAATTCGTTGCCCCAAGTGGTACTGAACGCCTTGCAGCACCTCGGGCAATGGCCACTATTACCCCCACCAGTTGCCCATGGCCCATCACAACCCACCGCATGCCTATATCCCATCTGCACCTGACCATTTCTTTTGAGCCCCCACTGAAAATGGTCGCACAATTTTTCCCATCCGCTATGAATTTACCACACCAAAAGGTATGTCAATATAATTCACACCCTGCAAACATGGACAACACCACCCATGAGGCCACACCAACAGCGTATGAGTGGGGTTTTGGCTGCCCTCACCCCCCACAGGTCAGGCCCATGAATCAAAAGCAAAATCTAGTACCTCAAATACAAGTTGGCCAATGCACACCCGTGCCAACCAATTGGTAGCAGTATTGGATCCATTTGCAATCCAGAAAATCACCTACCTACATATCTTCCTGAATCAATCAAAATCCCTGGAAATTATTGGAGGAAGTAACTGAATTGGGTGAAATTGCTCTACCACCAAGCTATCCATTTTGATTTACCACCTTAACTGAATTCAGACTTTTATACCCAAGCCCCAACCAACCAATATGTCCGAAGAGCTTTTTTCCAAAGTAACCACCAGCTTGCTGCAGCTGATTTGGCCATTTCCAATAATCCCTGTACTCGCATACTATGTGCAAAATTGGTCACTGAATTTGAAAAAGGGCTGCACACCCCTTGTTCCCTTCTGATTTTCCTCCTACCACAAAAGAGGAAATCCAACGCCTGCACAAGACTGCCGCCACCGCCATCAATCATGTCACTGAACTGGAAGATTTTTCCCCATCCATATGCACCATAAGAACAAAAACAGCAATTTAGAACAGCTTCTCTACGCCCACACCCAGGCTGAACACCATGTTGCCAAACCTATAGAGGCTTTAGTCCAGGCCCAGTTAGTTGATCTCAACAACTACCTACTCCATATTGACCCTCATCCCGCGGATTCTCCAATCCCCCTACTCTAAGCATTGGTCCACCTCTACAATGCTGAGCCTGAAGATGACCTGTCCAATCCCCCTCCCCCTCCGCCATGATGGGATAAGCATCTCACCACTATACCACCTGGCAGATAATTTTATTATTTCTTTTTGTGTCTCGCTGCCTAAAAGAGCATTCAATTCATGCTTAAACATTTAGTCGATTTAATTTTGGAGATTCAGCTTTGGTATTGTCCATCCCCTGGTCGGCTTGCCTTGGTTAAATAAAACAGGTTATATGCGTTGTGGTTGGGTCCAATTAAGATTATGCCAAGAGAGCAACAAACGCCTATTCCATCAAAAACCTCTTAGATGGAAGAATAGTGAATTGATTCCATGCTAAATATTTGAAGTATATGGATCAATGAAAATAATAAAAATAATAAGAGTGTTCCCAAAGGACCGCCAAACCATCTTAGATGGTTATGTTTGATGATTTGGTTAAGTCCAAAAAAAGACTGCTGAACCAAAATAGATGGTTAAGATTAAAAAATAAGACCTTTGAATCATAGAAAACAGGAAGTTCTATGTATACCTTGGAACCTGTGTGGGGGAATATACAAAAATGATGGACCGCTGAACTGAGTGAAGGTCATGTCCCATATAGAAAAGAAGAAAAAATGATAAAATATAGGGAAAAGAAATATTATGATTCACAGAAAAAAATATAATTTATAATTTTTAATTTGGTGATCTTGACCTGAGGATGATTTTGCCTATGTTGCCTCTTGGGGAGGAAGGATTCATCGCAGTAGTAGTAAACAAACTGTTAAAATCAATGTGCCATTGGACGCTAGCAAGGGATAGACCTACTGAAGCCAAGTTTGTTGAGCAGAGGCTGATCCCTTCAAGAAAATGACTAGGGGAAGAGAGATGGAAATGTTAGTACTTACCAAATTTGATACCCCAGATCTGGGAGGGAAGCAACAGAACAAGAAGAGGCAGTTAGCAAATAACCCCAAGTAATCCCAATATGGCACCAGAGCCTAAATATTGGTCTTGAGTGCTTGCTAATGAGCTTCATCAAGAACATTGGACATATGAGCTGGCATTGAGTAAGAGATACTAGGTGAGGGTTACCAAATCATGCCCCCAATCAAAGCCATCATGGGAAGATACTGATGGGACATGGCAGAAACAAGATATTCAGGCAGGGACTGGATGGCATCATGTAGAAAATGACTACAAGCTTTTTGGAAGTGAAAGCAGAATGAGCGATGGAAGCTGGGAGAGGCTGGAGGCTTCATGGCCCAACTTTGAAGAACTTGGACAGTAAATTGAAGGTCATAGGCTGCGACGTCTTGATCTAGGACGTTTTAAAGATTGAAGGGTTTAGAGCTATGTTTAGAGCCTCAGTTACTCAGGACCTCAATTCTGCATAGGGGAGATTAAAATGTTTGGGTTTCTAATGGCTAGTTCAGTTGACAGAATAGCTGGTTTATAGTACTGGCTGAGTCAGAAAAGGAACTCTGGAAGCAAGTCTGATCCGGTGATGTTGATAGATCAGAAGCGATGGGCATTGCTTCAGGAGGTTTGACAATGATTTTAGGAGTATCTGCGAATAGAGCTAAATCCAGAAGTGTTTTGAATCTAATTTAGAAACTGATGACAGAGGGAATTAGTCACAAGTTGTGTGGGATGATAAAAATACTCTGGTTTTTCCAGGGTTGGATACCATTTCCAGTAATTCACCTGAAAGACTGGCTATAGGTGCTTGACTGGAAGTATGAGTCCTAGGGGGACCATGGAAGAGGTTCTGTTGTGCAGATCAGCACATCTGTTGGAAGAGCCGAACATCCTTGTCAGACATTCTGTCAAGAAGAGGTTGATACTGAGACTCCAAATTTGACATATGAGCTGGTTATAAGAGGATGTCAGACTTTTAAAACAGTTGACATTATGCACTTAAGAATGAATTAAGATCTAATTTTGGAAACTTTAATCTCAAAGCTAATGAGATAAGCTCTTCAGAAAAGGATTAAGAATGGTATGAGCCAAGAAGCTATAAAAGAAACTAACAGAGCTAATATAAAGGAGCGTTTTTAATTCTGCCACAAAACGAAAATCAACATTAAGAATCTCATGTTGAGGATGAGGAGGAAAGTCAGAAAATCCAGAATGCCAAACCAAGAATCTTGAATATGATAAAGGATCATATGCCCTGATGGGGGAAAACTGGAACCAGTGATTAATATTGTTACAAGTAAATTGATCAGCACAGCACAACAGAAGGTCATGGGGACCACGCTTTAAGTAGAAAGTAGCAAGGAGGAAGAGGAAGAGAACCGCATGCTAAAGATTGTCCTGAGCAGAGTTGAGTACAGATCTACTGTACTCTGCTAGAACTAAAGAAGTAAATAACTAGTGTATGAGGCTGTATTCTCCTGTTTAAATCCTATTCTCGCTGGAAATCTAGGCAAGAGGTGGGATGTGTACTGATTTTTGTCTACCTTTTCAGCCATCTAGATTACAATGGATTTCTAGGGTTTAATTCTCAATAGCGAATGAATTGGATATCAGTTGACCCCAATTTCAGATTAATAATGTTTGGGGGAATTAAGATAATTCGCCTGGTTCAGATCCATTGGGGATCAATCCTGGTGAATGATTAAGATCTCGTTGGCAGAGATGCCAAAGAGATGGGGTTATCTAATAGTTGATCATTGATTAACTATCAGTTGTACCTATTGGGATCAGTTGGGTTTCATCACCAACAAATTGGAAATTTAAGGAGCTTTTTGTGAGGCGAGTGAAGCCACCTGCAACTAGTGAATCAATCATTTTGTTCATGACCTTCCATAATGTGTAACAAGTCCCATTACCTAAGCAGGTCGCTCACTAAATATGTTTGGTTCACTAAGATTAAGCAGAAAACATTAGGAAACGTTTTCTGACCCTTTTTGTTTTAGATCTTGAGGATGTCTGACAAAGGAATCCCAACCAGGATGGGGAAACCATTGCTGGTGAGATGATGAAGGGAAATTCAACAGCAAAGGCTGCCGTTTCATTGCTGAGGCGCCAACCAAGGGTTGGGCGCAAATTTTCCTCTATAAATTCCACTAATAATATACTTAACAAAAACATGAAAACCCCTAGAAAACAGCTGGATTTATTATTGGTTTTAGTTCTATTCATATTCAGGATATTATTGCTGTGTGCTTTAATTGGGGACTCTTTAGAAGGATAAAAATTATGGATCAAGGATCCTTAGAAGAGAAGCTGAGCTGAGACGTGAAAATGCTTCAAACTTCACATCACCAGAGGAAAGGCCGTAAACTAGTGATTTGAGCATGGTTCAAGTTATGCTGAATAAGGTTAAAATTCCTGATGAAGACATCAAAAGTATTTTGTGGAGAAATACAAGTTGAGCGTTAGACCAAAACTGGTTATCTATTCAACTATGGATAATATTCTTCATAATTTTGTTAATTGTATATCATAAGCCATTTGACAACACAAGAAGGTAACACACCAAACTGTACAAGTTAACTAAATAGGTTTTTATTATTTGTGAACAAGCAACAAAGCCTAAAACTTACCTTACCCCAAAGGCTTCAATCAGATGAACAAATTTAGTAGGGAGATTATGCCCTACCGGGTAGTTCCTTATAGGAGTATCTACTGACATACAACAAAATGACGTTTTAACTATTTTGGGAACAGTATGGACAGGACCCAGTATATTTATTAAGATAGTTGTCCAAAGGCACCTAAATTTATAGTGTGTAAAAGATCTATGGAAGTTTGGAAAGGTAGAGAACCAGGGGTTGCCCCGCTTCCAGGAGTCGTTTCAAACCTCCTATCACCTCTTCCACTCTCAACAAAATTTACCATATGCAAAATACCCATGCAGAAGACCTAGGTAAAAGCTGATGCAGCCACTCAACGCCAGAAGATGGCAAGCGAGGGCTGTGTTATCATAATTAAAGGAAGTGGTGGGAAAATGGGAAGCTTGAGCAATTGGTCATAAAATGGTCCAAAAACACTATGTACTCTTTAAAAGGGCTTAAGTTGCTTTGTGAGCAGTAAGCAGAGAGACTCCAAGCTGGTGCACCAACAAAGAAAATGCTCACACCATAGGTCCAAGCATAGAAACCACAGTGCACAGTCAACCCACCCTCACCCAACCAAGATAAATCCCAAATGGAATAATTCCCAATGAGACCAATAGAAGGGTTGTTCAACCTTTGTCAAGAGTGTGTCTGTAATGCTCACATTACCGGAGGTAGAGGTGGCGAAATTCCTACCACGCAACCTGGCAACAACTCGCTAATAAGAGGAAAACAGTACATTGCAAAGGAGGATAGTGCCCATAGGTATCAGCGCCTAGCTTGAACAAATTCATTATTTGTAACCTTCAGTATGTCAGCCAAGTGTATGAACAAGTGCACATGATTAAAGAAAATTAGATGGGGTTATTATTAGTGTTAGGATTCTGATATGATTGGATGATAAGCCCTAAGTTGTTACATAGAAATGGGTGAGATTGACCAAATTGAGTAGTTATATAATATGGATGGATCACCTTGATATAAGTGATAGGGCGATCTTGAGCTTCAAAAAATATTTAGTGAATCACCTCCAAAAATAGTCTATAAGGCGATGTTGAAGTACATAAATTTAGTTGGTAGATTGCCCTGAATAAGGTGATTGGGAAATTAAAGATTAGTAGACTCTGCTGGAACTAATGAGAATATGTCAGAAACAAATAGTCTAAATAAAAGTGTCAGTATTGACCAAAGTTGCTGATATATAAGCTAGATGAGAAGATTAAAATGGGAGGATTGAGAGTAGTAAAAGAGAGTGAATCAGAGGGTATCTGCTGTTATACACTAAATAAATAAAGAAGTATTGTTGGAGCAATTGCTCCATATTTTCTTATATTTACTAAGTGTGTTCTGAGGGCTGGCAGTCCCCATATCGTACGTCCTATTTCTCAGTAGGCTTGATCCTGTGCAATAAATTTCCAGCATATTAAAATATATCGCCCAAAACTATAATAGTGGTGCTCACTACTGGGGATTAATTAAACAACCACAAAAAATTAATTTATTTTCCAGTTACTGGCCATTTCATCTCAAGCCTTCACTAAAGGGAATCATCCTGATCCGCTGTTCTTACAAAAGATGTATCAAACTTGTTGTATACACTGTGCTTAAAAACAATAAGAGCTCCTTCAGAAGCGTGCAACGTTAAAAATTAACTTGATAATGTGGCTATTCAATTGTAAATACTTGGAAAATAGAAAAGGCAACTTATCAATCGCCTGAAAGATGCTCTTGAGTGGCTACACTTTATATAGTATAAGTTGCACCCTATCTTTTATCCATCTCAGCTCCATTGGGAAGCGGAAGGACAAAGGGTTGCTCATGAAGATAATTTTATGATAAAAATGAGACTGGATATCCAGCTGAAGAGCTTTTGCTGAGCATGCAGGCAGTATGAGCTGCTCAATTCATGATTTAAGCTCAGTGGATGACTATGTTCTGACCCAACGTACTCCCAGTGTGATTGCAGTTCTGCACACTAAGGAAACCTACACAACCCCTAGAGAAGCCAATCAGACATGTGTTGGCCCTTCAGAGCCAGCCCATCACTGAGATTCCAGCTATGAGTCAGAATCAAATTCTTAGTACACTCCCAAGGCTCACAGTTAAAAGAGGGAAGAGGAGGTCCGCATTGACAAGCTACCTCCATTTGACTACAATGGAAACATCCACGGTTTCTTCAAACGATTTGAATTCACGTTGTAAGGAGCTTCAGATCAGCGTAAGGCTATATTACATATATCCGCCCTGGATGTTGGAAGTGCCAACCAAGTTAAATGCTATCTTCCAAACAGCTCTGTTTCATATCAGGAGGTGAAAGAGATTGTGTTGCAGCTTTTCAGAGGCACTTCCAAGATGTCATGGTGGAAGGCTGAATTTTTGACTACCAGGTTTCAACGGAGACTCTAGCTGAGTTTCAGACTACTTTATGATGTAAGCTCATGTGCTAATAGGTGCAGGCACTCTAGCTGAAGCCAATGTTGGAATTGCGATGACCTTTCCAATGTAGGCATATCGTGAGCTTTACAATGTCATGGCTCCTTTTTTGAAGGAGACATACCCCTGCTCAAAATTGTCCAAATTTTGCACCGTTTAACTGCTACCTTTAATCTGCCAAATACATAGTGGAAACCTACAGCATCCGTCACTGGACCTTCTTATTCAGGGGATTTATACCGCACTGTTCAGAGTCCATCTAGTAACCCATGGCCTTATAAATAACTACGCGCCTTTCCCTCAGCCAAGTTACCATCAGCAGTTCAACTTTTAAGTTGGGCCTATTTACGCCGATCACTCAGCCCAATTTTTGCATTACCCTTCTTAAATTGATCTAGGACGCAGGATCTACGTGGTGAATTGTTTTGAATGCAGTCTCCCAACGCCTGGCACAGGGTTTCCCAATCTTCAGATCCATTATGTACAACAGGAACATTACTATCAGGGAAAAGTCAGAGCGGAGTAGAAATGGGACTCTCTACCTCCGCTATCCCAACCCCAAACATCCCACCTGAACCTATCAACGTTTATTCAGCAGAATTTTCTCGGTACTATGATGCATTCCTATATCAGCAACCAGTTGGAGGGTAAATGTATTGACATGAGTGCAAGCCAAAGACATGGCAAAAGAAGGACCTCAGGAGCATTTGAAGCCATATACCTGTCAAATGTTCGACCATGCTTCTTCAAAAGAGCTGAAGCTAGCCTCAGATGCACCTTTCGTGATAAGTGTAAACGTCGCACTCCCTGTCGAAGCTATCTCCAAAAAATAACCCAAAGTCGGTGAGAGATTAAGAGCTTCCTTGGGAAAAAGACCCCTTAAATGTCCACGTATTAAACAGTCAAAATTCTTCTTATTCTGAATGCATATGCTTTGACATAGTTGTAGCCAAACCCCAGTCTGAGCTATAAGAGACACGGGCACCCCGCTAACAATGATACACAAAGTTGATGGCAAAATTGGTATTGAAATCAAATGTAGATTACCAAATGGTGTATGGGACAGCTAGAGACAATAGCACGGTCTCAGAGTGAGTGTACAGTGCGTTGCCCCTACAGTTTGGGTTGATTGTCATTATGCTCCAGCGATAGTGCTACCAAACAATAATTATGGCCTGTTAAATGGAACTGCATATATGCGCCACTTTGGTGCTTTCATCGATATGATGGAGGAGACCTTCAAAATTTTGGGGCAGCGGATCTCAATTTATTTCACCTCTAGCGGAGCACCAATGGATCTGGTGCATATGGGACATGTCAATCTCGCCTATAGTGATGGTGTAATTCCATTACACTACCATCAATTAAAGAGGAAAACCTGGGCACTCCCACAACATATATATGAGTATCAAAAGTTACCTCCCCGAGCTATTGGCTCCTTTCAATCCCCCCAGTCACCAAGACATATTAAACACCAATTTAAAGGTAAAAGTAACAGCTGGGCTCTATGGGGAGGTCATTAGGAAATATCAGCAATTGAGGCTGGAGCCCATGTGGCTCCAGGCATTATACTACCAGGACACTAAGAGATCAAGATTTTACTAGTGAACCTAAAAAGAGAACAACTGCAGATCCGCCAACATCAACTAGTGGCTTATTTACACTTGACCCCAGTTGAGGAGGCTCTTCAGGTTCACAAGTTTGGTCATCTGGATAAATTTGGTCTATTCTGGAGATGCAACTTGATTTGATGGCTTGGTACTGTGCTTGGAATTAATAGGTATTCAGAAGAACAAAAAGACCAAGCGATAACTTTATTTCAAAAATATAAGGAGATCTTCACCATTAGCAACCACCTTTATGGTGCACTTGGGGGTAATCCATTGCTTTGACACCAGGGATAATCCCTCTCATAAGGTCTCAGCTTATATGTTAATCCAGCGTAGCCAAGGAAGTAGTAATAATAGAGGACAATCAAAAAGCTACTTTATCAAAGGACACTTGAACTATTAAAGAATCTGTGAACTTCGCCCATTATTATTGTAAAAAAAGAAGGATAAATAAGTTAGTTAGCAATATACTACTGGAAGCTCAACATTATCACAAAAAAGGACTTATATCCTTTTGCCATGTATTGATGATGCTTTGGATTGGTTAGGGGGAAATACGTTGCTTATCCGCAATGGTTTTTTATTGGGCTACTGGCAAATTGAGTTGGCCGCTGTAGAACAGGAGAAATGCGCCATAATCACATCCAAATGACTTTTTCAACTGAATCATATGCATCAGGGGCTGTGTAACATCCTGGATACATTTCAACGCGTGATTGAGACTATTTTTGGCGTATTTAAGATGTCATGCGTTCTTAGTGCCTCAAAGACATCAATGTATTCTCCTGCACGTTTTCAAAGCACTTTAACCATTTGGAGGAAGTATATCATTGGATGGCTGAGTCAAACATCAAGATTAAGCCCTATAAATGCCAATTCTTTAAGGATCAGCTGGAGTACCTCAAATTTGTGGTAGATTTGACAACGATTAAATCCCAACCAGCCAAGGTGGAGGTTATCCAAAAGATGACCATGCTAAACAGTAAGCGTGATATTCAAGTATTTACTTGAGGATAGTTGGCTAATACTGCTACTTTATACCCAACTTCATCTGTATTTGAAGTCCACTGTTTGAGTTACTAAAGGTATGTCGCATTTGAACGAATAGAACGTTGGCAATGCTCTTTCAGTAAACTTTGGATGGTGCTAATCAGTGCACCGGTGCTGTGCTATAAAAATTTTGATAAAGAGTTTATCATCCAGATGGTTGCATCCCTTTCCACCGTTGGGGTGGTCCTTTACCAAAAAGACAATGATATGGAGGAGCACCCCGTTACACACTGCAGTCAGAGCCTGAACTTCCATGAGCGTGATTAGCCCATGACTGAGTGGAAGTGCTTAGCAGTGATATACACATATAAGAAATTTAGGGTTCATTTGCATCGAGTAAAGTTTAAAATCATAACGGATATTGCGTTGTTACACGGGTTGAAAAACCTCAAGGAGCCTAAAGGGCAGCTATCCCAATGGGTCCTCAAACTGCAGGCTTACGACTTTAAGATCCTCTAAAGATCCGGTGCAAAATACCAGAATACAGATTGATGTTGAGACTGCCAAAGTTGGCCATCACAGTGGATTTAAGAGACGTTATATATGATAAAATACTTAGCGGAAAATATGACTTTGAACCGCCCCAAGTCATAAGAGCGTTAAATGAGATGCAAGTAAATACTTTCCAATGGAGTGGTGAGTTGTAAAAGTGGATTGGAGATTCTACGGTGAAATTTACATGATCTTCAGCATGACTTGACATTAACATGAGCGCGCATAGTGCAGTCAGACATGGTGGTGTGGCAAGACATTGGAATTGTTGTGCCCTCAGGACTACTGGAAAATCATGAACTTTGACATTCTCAAAACCATTTCCTGCTACCACCAGTGCCAAGTGAAAAAGCTGTCTTACCAGAAGACTTCATACCAATTATTAAAACCACATTTTACATGGCATACGGTTTCTCTCAATGCCATTGGCCCTCTGCCAATGGGAGCTAACTGGTCCAGATACATTCTAGTAGCAATTAACTACTTGATCAGTTGGGTTGAAGTGCAGGAAATACAGAATTTTTTTGGGGCGTTCACTGTTAACAAGTCTACAATGGAATGTACTATCCAGTGACATGACTGCCCTCAGTTCCTCCTTGCTGATAACCAACTAACTTCACTTCTCAAATCCTCCCGAAGCTAAATGAGCTGATGGCCATCCGTGGGGTTTTGATGACCCCATATCAATTTAATTCTTATTGGGATGGTCAAGAGATTTAATGGGGCTTAAATGAACATACTTCATAAACTGATGTGGATTGACCTTAATATTAGAGTTCCCTTCTTTCCACCGCTGTCTTGACTTATATTAGCTACCACTCATCCATGGGGAAGAGTCCCTTTCAATTACTTTTATGGACAACACCCTACTATTCTGGTGCTACTTTATGCTTGCGTATAAGATACCATCAAATGGATCCACAAAGCTACCTGACTAATTATGCAGACACATTAATTAAGTTGCAAACTGATGCATACCCATTCAGCTTAGCCAAGAAGATAAAGAATCAGGATGCTGATCAGGTACTGCTTAGCAGACTAATACAGCACGAATATAGAGACATGGTTCTTTTCATGACCAACGTGGTTTTGGTCAGAAGCACAAATTGGCCAGCATCTGGATTGTATCGTTTGAAGTTATTGAAAAAATAGGTGTCAACTCATATACTATCAAGGACCTCATGATGGTCTAATTATCAATTAAGTGCATGTGAAGTTCCTCCAGGTGTATAAACAACAGGAAACTTATTTTCCAGTCAAGGGGTATAATGTTGAGATATTGATAGGGCTGGACAATAAGCTAAAAGTAGCCATGGCGGAATGGCTATAATCTGCTGACCATAATTTATAGTTATGACTATTTGAGCGCATTAAGATGAGGAAATATTGGATCAAAAAGGGTAGTTATTAGATCACCTACAGATAAGACAATAAGGCGATGTCAAAATTTGATGAATATTGAATAGATCGCCTTGAACTAAGGTGATAGTAAATTTGAGAGTACCATACTCTGCCGGAGCCAATGGGAATATGTGGAACAAAAAGTATAAGCCAAGGGAGTGCTATCATCCAAAGTCACTGTTATATAAGTGAGATGGGGTGATTGAAGGAGGAGGATTTTTAGTAGAAGCGACAGAATAGAACAGCAAGTAACTGCTGTAAATGTTAAAATAAAAAGTGTTTTCAGGGCAATTGCTCCATATTTATTACATTTTTATGTATGTTTTAAGGACCAGTGATCTCCATATCATCCGTCCAATTGCTCAATGGGTTCAACCCTGTTCAAAATACCCCGTCTTATCTCAGCTATAATGCCAAATTATAACAGCTTGGCAGTGCCCTTCCTAAGCCATTCTTTAGGCTCTTAAGAGCTTAAAAAAGGTGTGGAAGAGGTACCCTGTAAGGGCAACCTTAATAGTTAATACTATGCATTTCAAACTTTATTACAGAAGTTTTTGTTGAGTTTGACCTGAGTGTAAATTTATCTTGTGGCTTTTAATCAATCATACCTTGTCTTATCTGGTTTCTGTGTTGACCAAGTTTTTGTCATGTCAACAAAATTTGTGTTTTTGGGGCTTTATCTTCCCCAATTACTCTGTCTTTTTTCTTTTTGCATCTGTGGCACCCATTTATTGGAATTTATTCAAGGACGGAACTTTTTATTCAATTAGTAAAAAATGAGGTAAATTTTGGGGTTTGCAACCTTAGTTAACTGTTTTGTTTTTCAATTCAATTTTGCTAATTCAGAGGTTTAATTGATTATTTGAATGTAGCACTTACACTTACCTTAAGCGTCCAACCTCGCGTTGGAAATTCTTTTTTGGTATTGTAAATTGGCGTCAAACCTAAGTCAAGATGGCAATCAGAAACTGGGATTTTTCTGACTGTAACATAATTCCAAAATCAAATAGGCTGCTAGAACGCTATCAGGTACTCGTTTCAACTGACTTTAGTCATTGCATGGGTCCTGATTGTTGAGTAACTTTTATTGGGGGAGCTAGTGACTGATGATAATTTCTGGACCCAGAGCTATGGTCAGTGTGAAATCTAGGCGAGGCCTCCCCTATTTAAGGATACTTATAGCACCAAGGGAACCTGTCCCAGAAGGTCTCCCTCACCTCTAGACAATCCACATTGCAGGGAATATGGTCCAGCCACACTGGCCCATGTTACCTCTCAAGTTTCTATTGAGGAGAGTACCTTCCTGGGCGATATGGGAGGACCACGCTAATGGAAGTGTGAGAAGTGAGTGCATCCCAGCCAAATGCCGAAATTTTTCCCACGCTGGGTGGGCTGATTCCAGAAGCTCAGTCCCAGCTTGCTCTTGTTTTCTTTTCCCTCACTAAGAGGGGCCCAGAATTTATTTTGGACAAATTTCCTGAGGTACAAAGTAACTTTCCCCAGGAAGCATTTTTATGGCTACTCCCACTCTGGGACACCCTCTTCTGGGAGGCGCCTTTTCTAGTGGGTGGTAATGTAATTATTTGTTCTTCCCCTGCTTGTTGCATTTTGACTTCTGTTTAAATTTTTCAAATCCTAAGTCAAGTTGCTTAAGGGGATAATTAGTTAGATTTTGGTTTGGATATGGGATGTGCCTCCCATAAGCCATCTTTGGGCTTATAATAGATTAAATAATGGTGCAGTAGAGGCACCCCAGAAGGGCAACATAAAAGGTTGAGCCTAAAAATTAGGAACATCAGTCCAGTCTTTTTTTTTGACTTCTCACCCTGAGCGTGGATTTTTATGTCTTTTAGGCCGCCCTTACCTTGTCTAACCTAGTGTTCTGCGACTCAACAAGTCTTTTATTAAGTCAAAAAAACTTGGGGTTGTAAGGCTTGTTATTCCCTGATTACTCTATTTTCTCCTTGTTACGCTCAGGCACCTAATTATTAGATTTTATCAAGGACTTTTTTATTTATTGAATAAAATGATGTTACTTCTGGGGATTAAATTCATACTTTACTGTTTTGTCTTTTTTCTTTTAGTATCCATTTTCAGAGGCTTGATTGGTTATTTATTGTGGCACTAAAATTTACCTCAAGAGTCTACCCTCGTATTGGACATAGTCAGTTTTGTGATCTGCGTAAAACCTAAGGCAAGATGCATCGTAAAATGAGATTTTTTTGAATGTTTAAACCCTAATTTTATGCTCATCAGCCAAAAGACACCAATGGCTATGTAATCCCCCACTACCAATTGTAATCCTGTCCTCCAAGCTTTCCCACATCCCCAAAGAATTCCAAAGTGGGTTTGGCTGCTGAATCTGTAGAAAGAGAGATATCCCGCCATGACAGACCTTCTGAACCTCATCCTCAATCCCAAAAGCTCCCAAAACCTCAGGCTGCATCTAATTGTGTTTAAAAGCTGTAGGTGGGGGGCCACCTACAACTCCGTTTTCTGCTTCAATTATGTTTTCCACTTTTTTGGGCTGTTAAACTTGGAATTAAAATTAAAAATAGTTCACCTAATTCTATTTGAGGTAAGCTAACTAGGGGATGGCCATAACAAATCTCTAAAGAACAAAAAAATAAGGAAATCAAAGGAAACATAGCAAATCAAAATTCCCATAAAAAGCGGACAAAACAAAAATGAGAGCACAAACATCCAGGTGGAACAGCGGCAAACTGCTTGCACCACCATGGCAGAAAAGGAGGAGGAATGAGGGGCTCATCCTCAGTAGCATGTTCTTCATCAAAGTGCAGAGCGCAAGCTAAGGCTGAGAGCAAGGGCATAGGAGTATTGTTGGCATGTGGGCAAGGATGCTGATGAGCAGATGATCATGAAAGTTACCAACATGACAAAGTGTGCTAAGATACAGGGAAAAGTTCTTCATATGAGTTTGTGTAGCGGGAAGTTAAGCAATAAGGAGATGTTGGAGCGGAATTTTTGCTTTGGGATTCCACTCAACTGTAACCACTTGCTGGATGGCATCAGAGACTTGTTTATGGATGATTGTGTATTTTACACTTGCCCTGCATAGTGAGGGTTGGGCAATAAGGGAGGAGGGATACCTTTTTCAAGCATCGCCACTAAATGTCAGGGCAATGGAAGATAAAGTTTAGACTGGTCTTTCATTCAGGATGCAGATGCATTTAAAAGGCATTCCAGAATGCCAGGGGCATTGCCTTGCAAATTACTTTATAGTGTACTGTGATATGTTTAATAAGGGGATGCCGATGGGCCACAAATGCAAAAGACAACCAGGCGAGAAACCAGGATGTTGCAGTCCCAGGGAAAATTAGCCTGGCTCTAGGGAGTTGTGAGTTTGGTAAAATTCCAGAAAGGTCTTGGTACAATAAGCCTAAGTGACTATGGCGGGGATCAAAATTAAAAATATGACTGGACAGCCCAGCTAATAGGCATGCCATGGGGCCACATTATAAATATTAAGGGGTTTCAGCAAAAATTGAATTTAATTAAATAAATTTGAGCGTTGGAAATTTTATTAAAGTTAAAATAAGAGAATTGGCCTTCAATTCTCTTAGTGTGTTATGACTGCTTAAATAGATGATTGATTTTGGGAATTAGCTTAGGAAAGTGTGGGATTGGGCCCTTGAGATTTGGTCTAACCTGGCAAATTTCAAGCAAGAGAGGGTGGAAACAAACTTAATTTGAACACGCTTTGAAAGTGTCAGAAGCGGG
Source organism: Massospora cicadina (assembly GCA_022478985.1). Taxonomy (NCBI): domain Eukaryota; kingdom Fungi; phylum Entomophthoromycota; class Entomophthoromycetes; order Entomophthorales; family Entomophthoraceae; genus Massospora; species Massospora cicadina. Next base: position 57,335 of record JAKSZP010001548.1, read on the forward strand.
CCAAGTCACTGTCAGCTTATTCATGGACTCCCAAATTGCCTATTTTCTTCAGTTCTGATGACTGTAGCGACGGCATCTTTCCCAACAGGAAGTGGGAACCTCCCAAGGCCACCCCACATAGGGGCGGAATCATGAGGTTAGGAACAGGTCTGGGGGCGCTCAACCCACCTGCACCCAGTTGATCTACGTCCGTTTGGCCAAGAAAGTGATGTCAGATGTGGACTTGATGCTTTTGGTGAGGATTTAAACTGCTAGTACTTTTCCCAATAGCCCTAATACCAATGGCGATATTTGCCAAAGATTTGACACTATGAATTTATTTGCCAAATAGTATGCACTAATCTGGATTTGTTGCCAATAGTATGAGGTCTCTTAGCCTTGATGCCAAAGACTTTGTGCCATCAACTTTATTGTACCTTCCATCCTATGAGAATTCTGAGTCTCCTATAGTTCAGCACGAAACCCTTATTTATAATATTAATTCATCCAAAGTTGATACTGGGATGGGTGGCGGGATCTTTTAAGAGTAATCTGTTACCCATTGCTCATCCACCACATGGGCGAGGTCACCCTAGGAGACAAGAGGGGCAGCTGGATTTCTTAAACCCTTTTTGATGAGAACGGGAATGCTATCCACCCCAAGTGGAGGGGGCGCTCCCCCAGACTTGCACTAACTTGGAAACAGCTTCGTGGAGGGGAAACATTATGGTTTAGCATCTGAATTTACAGCAATCTGGTGGTCACTTTGGAAAATAATGTCTTTTGGCCATGGGGCATAAAAACGCTGAGGGAACTAAACAGGTGTTTATTGAATGGATAGATCATTCAATGCGGACATCATATACTTTGATTAAATTTTCCACATTGTGGACTTCAACCAATAATCCCCAAGGAATAAGGATGATTTGGATTGGGGAATTGGCATAAGGGTGGTATTTGGGAGGAAATTGGGAATAAGCATGGGAACAAACCAATGTTCAAGTCATTCACCCTGATTTTTAACAACTAATACTAAAATTTTAACCTAGATATAGAGTTTAAACAACTATCTTATGTCATGGAAGGCGTTCTAATCCTAGATTAAAGAGTGATATAATCCTATTTTATCAACATAAAATAAAAAGGCCATCTTACTTTCACTTCTGATAACCAAAGTTGTGTCAAATTCGGATTTTTAAAAGAAGATAAAAAAATGACTGCTCAATCAATCCAAAACTACTGATGTCAGTTCAATCAACGCCTGAAGCCATGGCTTGGCGTGGTGGTTCGTCGCCATATGGCGTCTTTTGGCCACCACTTAAGCGTTCCTGGGCTGGCTCTGCTAGCTCTCCCAATTCTAATGGGCTTTATGTCCCCCTCAGGACATGCCCACCACCTCACAAGCTCCCAAGCGGTGCTCTGAAGTCCTTTGGTGCTCCCATGGTGCAATTTACATTTCAGTCTCAGAATCAATTATGAAAATCTTTTATCATGTGTAAGCGCGGCCATCATAAAGATGGCCACAGCAGGTTTTTAGCCTGCCGCTATATTGACTTCTTCCCCTTTAAGGTTAATTTTGACATTGGCTTCCACTAAGAAGCTAATACTTTGGCAGCATCCAAGCAGAATTTTTGTTTATAAAAAATTCAGCTCCCCACCATTCAAACCTGGCTCCTGGATGAGGCTACTTTGGTGGTCCAGTACGCTGGGTGCCCTCCCATCTCTCCCCAAATGCCTCCACCATGAGCTCAAGGAGGTATGGCCATTTACAGTGCTGACCATGTGTTGCAGTTCATGGTTTCAAATGTGGAAGATCATCTGGCAGGGCCTCACGCCTTTGCAATGATTAGCTCATCTCATCATGATTCCCGCATTGCAATCCCCCTCTGCATCGTGAGCAGATCTGCCCCTGATCACCCAATCTGGGTGCATGTCAAAATCAACTGCACCATTTTCCTCTCGTGCTTTATAATTGATCATTTGAAGTGCAAGTTCCTCACAGCTTCCACCTCTGCCGCTTCCACTACTCCTCCTTCAGTGTTGGGCCAGTAGCCGCTTCACCCCAATTCTTTAAATGGGGCTTGATTCTCCCACCCACAATCTTGGGGAAATCTGACGCAGCTCCCAAAGCAGTTCCCAATCCAAAGCTTAAATATAATTTTAAAAAAGTTACTGAACTATTAATCCTTAGTCAATGGCCGAACCAGTTTCAGCTGAGCTGCCATGGCCAACTGTCTGCAATCAATCAGCTCCTGCCACCGCTACACTTCTGGTTGCTGGCCCAGCTTGGCCAAGCTAAATATATTTGAGGCTCCCAGAATGGATAGATAAGGATGAAAGGCCATATCATGTGAAGCCAGATTTTGCTTTGGAGCAACTCTTTGTTGCACCGTCAAGCTTTTGTCCACACCATTTTTTTCCTAAAAAATGGTTTTCCTATTTACAAAAATAGTTAAAAATGGTAGTTGAGGCTGCAGCGCCCCTGCTAACACCCTACTTCGCCAGCATCTTCATGAGGCGATGGAGCCCTTTGTTGAGTGTAATTCTATCCCCTAATTTTCCCTGGATTTTGAGGAAGATGCGAAGTATGAAATCGAGGAGCTTGCTTTTGGTGTGAACCACACTTGCATTAATGCAGAAAAGCCTTATATTTTTTAACACAATTTTTCTGAAACCCACTGGTGCATCAAGTTATTCACTTGTGTGCCTGCTCTCATCACTTTTGTTGAGCATAAACTTTCTCAATAAGTTGAGGCAATAGACATTGGCGAATTTTTTAATGAAAAAACCCACAACTATACCTCCTTATGCCACATGTCGCTGATGCTAATAACCAATATTTTAGGCCATGGTCTGCCAGCTAAAGTAGGCGCCGGACAAAAGTTTACTAAAAGCTTTCTCACCATTTGATATGGCTTCCTAGGCTGTTAGCTGAGGTGCCATATTAGGAATTCTTTATTTACAATAATCCCTTTGTTTGGCCCATTTTCCAATATGATCCGTGGCACCTCCCCATTTTTGGGTTGGGCACCACTAGTGCTAAAATATACAAAAAGGTCTGCAAATCTAAATCATTGTTTGTTTATTTCCTAAATTTCTCAGAAATTAACTGAAATTCCTCTTCACCAAAAAAAATCCTTTGAACATTTCTTACTAATGTATCTAGTACAACAGGCCTCAGTGCAACTTTAGGAAAGCATCTATTAAAAATCTCCTACATTGGTTTTGACAACTTTGCCTCCCCTCTTGGTGACCTACAAGTTTCCTTCTGGGCACAAGCATTTCCCATATTTATGCCTTGATATCAACCACTACTTGGGGATATTAAGCCTAACATGTGATGCAAACCACACTCTTGTCTGAAGGATCTGTATCCATAACTAATACCGCTCAAGGCATACAACTGCTATTACCATAGATGTTAATGACCTCCCAGCATTTCCCTCCACCTGAGGCTACCCAAGTTAGACTTGAAATTGCCCTCATAACTATTTTTAGTATGTTTGTGGGGGTCCTTGGCATAAACTGAACAATTACTTCAAAAACATCTCTCTATATCCTCGCATAACCAAGACGTTTAAATGCCTATGCCTTTGGATTTATGGAAGTTCTTGTGTTCATTGAAAAACCTGAGCTAAAAGCTTAGTCTAACTTTCTTATCTGTTTTCTGACAGAAATTTTTTTAAAATAGTCAATTAACTTCAGTTTGGGTTAGTAATAAGATTCAATGTATAAAAAGATAATTATGTTAAAACATCTTATACAATCACTTTTAGAGAAGTGTTAGAGAAAAGGGGTTTATATCCTCATCAGTTGTAGGTTAATTATGATAATTTTGAAGTTGATTAAATAATATGTCATAGATAATTTCACCTATGAATCTGATATAAAAAGAATAATACTTGATTTATATGAGGTAAGCTGACTGGGGGATGGATATTACCACAAGCTCAAAGAGCAAAATTTATAAAAACCCATGACAATCTAGCTGAAATGCCTAAATTGAGCTTTTAAAAATAAGAATAAACACAAACAACCAGGTGGGAAAGTGGTAAATCACTTATCCAACCATGGCAGAAGGGTTGGATATAAGGTTCATCGCCAGTGGCGTCTTCCTCATCCCAGAGCTAGGTATGGTTGAAGGTGGAGAGCAAGGGTTTATGGTCATTGGCGGTGTCTGTTTGAGGTTGCCTAAAGGTGGCATTAAAAAGATGTTATCAGCAATAAGGGTGCCACAATAAACTGCAAGGGCTTCTTTGGCTTTATTATTATGAGAAAAACTTGGAAATTTGGCAATATTGGTGTGTGTAATCTTTAATTTTGGTTTCTGCATGACAACTGTCATATTCTTCATAGTGAAATTGGTTTTCTTTAGTAATTGAGGCGATTGTGCTTGCCCAGAGTGGCTATTTGAGATGGGATATTTGTAGGAGGAATACCTGTCATAAGCATTACTACTAATTTTGTGGAAGCTTTTTGGAGGGAAGACAATCAAATGGCAGTCTCTTCAACAGTGAGCTGGCAATCACTTAAGCTTGGAGCGGCGTTTGTCTGGGGATATAGGAATGAGAGGATAATTTATGTGTCATATAGGGTATGCATAAAGCGTTTGAGGTTAAGATTGGATTGTATAAAAAAATCACTAATTCTTAAACATCAGCCAATAAGCCCTATATACTCTGATTGAACTTAATTGGGGCATCATTATAAGATTAAGTGGTTGGCTAATTGTTGTTCTTAGGATAAAACCATTGTCTAGGCCAGTTTGTGATTGGTAGGGACATTTGTGGTTCTATGCTGAAGATAGGCATGATTGTCTGCTGAGGGCACTTCTGCAGCAATATTAATGGGGGAGAGGGGGTAATATTGTACCCCATTCTGTTGGAATCTAGGGGAGAGGGACGCTCGCTGGTGCTAAACAGCCCTGGATTTTGATTATTAGAAGGAGAAGTTTCAATCACTACTGCTGGGTTTAAATATTTGGTAGAGGTTATTTGACCACTTATGTTAAAAAGAATAATGCACATATATAAGGCTAAAAAGTTGGATTTCTATATAGTTAATTAATTGTGGAAAGGAGGTAAAAAACGAACCCTATTATTATCTTGCTGCTTAGTATTTAATGGTGTTGAGGCTCAAAGTTTGGATCAGCTAGAAATTTCCAAATTAGTAATATGGGGATATAAGGGAGGATACCCCAGTGGTAGAGTATAGACCCTCTACCACTGCCTCCCAAGTTCAATCCTGGTAATGGACTTTGGGTAGGGGACGATTTTGACTGTGTTAGTTTTGCGCGCCAATGCCCCAAACTGAGATAGCAAATAGCAAAGGCGGTCCATGGAGTTCCTGGCCTATCATACGCCGCGCATGGAGGTTTTTCGGGTTTTATCCTCCTTTCCCATTTTCTTCACTTCCCTAATCGGTGCGGTATCATCCCCAGGTCAGCCCACCTCGAATAAAATTAAGTAATATGGGGATTTGACCTATCAAAGCTCTTGAGTCTCACTTTTCTTCAAAGGAACAACTGATAGAGGGTCAATCTTGGATAGTATTAGTCCTTTTGGTAAATTTTTAACATATAGTCCAATTAATGTGTAATAAAATACCTTCAGCTTGTGGGAACCCTTCCACCCCTATGAAATGTGATGGTATCCACCTATGAATTTTAACTGAAATGTTGAGGGGCCAGGAAGAAGCCTCAGTATAACTTTCCATATTTGGTCACGGTTTTGGCACAATCCAATTCCTAAAAGCTGGAGGATTTGATAGAAATTGAGATGGAATAGAATTGCCCCAATTCAAGGGGTTCCACCAAGGATCAACCAGGTTTTTAGCCTATTTTGTCCTTATTGTAAACTGAATCACTCTTATCGCAATATTGTACTTGTAAATGTCCAACACCACCCCCTTCAAGTGTGTTAGAGAGAGAATAAGGCCGCAAGACCTGGCCATGAACTCAGTTGACAATCACTCCTGTAGCAAGGGATTTAATGGAATACTCATCCCCTCGCTTATAAGGGACTACAAGAGGGCCTAATCAAATAGACCTGAGCTTCTCACTTCTTGGAGTGTTACGATTTTGATAATACAATATTAAGTCTGAAACTTGAAAGGTAGGGAAGGGCTTCATATGCTCACTTGCGGCTACCCCTTCTATGGTTACCATTTTAGCTAGTTTATTCATGGCATTAGCCTGCAGCTGGATTATTCATTGTGACAATCATTTCAGGGCTTTTTCAGGATCAACTGTCATACCATAAAAGACATCTTTTGCTAACAGGGCTGGTAACCTGGTTTCTGACTATATAATATGTGGAAGGGAGACATTTTAAGAATCTGATGGTAGCTGATATGGTTGGCCGTGAGGCACTAGATAAGAATTGATCCCAGTGTAGGGTATCTGAGCTGGCCATCTTTCATAGTATTACTTCCAGAATTCCATTTTTTCTTTCCACAGTACCATTTGTGGGTTGGGTTGTAGGGGGCTGAGAAAAGTTGGTGCGTCCCCATGGAAGCAGCAAAAAATTTACCACCTGAGAGGTGAAATTCTTCCTATTGTCACACATTAGGACCTGGGAACAACCATTCCGGGTAAAAATATGTTGATGGAGGAAGGTAGCAGTAGCTTTTGCTGTTTGGGAAGGAAGAGCAACCTCTATAACCCATTTGGTTAAGTGATTAATTCCTACCGGTATATAGCGATTTCCACTGGTAGTCTGAGGTAGCGGACCTACCACATCAAGCTTATTGTATGAAATGGTTGTTGAGGCGTTGTGATTTAGTATTGATACTTGGTTTTGTGACTGGATTTCTTCTTAAGATTAGGCAGGCATCCAGCACTTCAATGATAGACTCCATGATTCCCTCCCAGTAAAACCAAATCCTAACCCACTCATAAGTTTTACGCACTCCACTGTGTTCCAGCATAGAATGGACCTCCCATGATCATAGGAACTCGCTTGGAAGGTCAGAGATAAGGCAAACAATACATCCTAACTTTCTTATACAACCTTCCGCTTTCCACCTTGGTGTTGTGGGAGTGTCAGGCTAACATTTTTCAAACAGGTTCATCTTCGTCTTCCTAGGCGTTATGGTCATAAGGAGGTCATGCAGCCTCTCTCCTTTACTAATGTCCAGGTGAAGGATAGGCAGCCAAGTCAAATCATCAGCCTTAATTGGCGGTTCCAGCTCAGTTCACAATCTTCATATTGTAGTGTTAAAGCTTTAGGGCCCAGCGATACAACCGTCCAGTGGGATCCTTTTACTTTGTATCTACTTCAGGGAGGCGTGGTCAGTGACCACAGTGAAGGAAGCTCAATATAAAAAAGGCGGTAATATTTTACAGCCATCAGTACTGCAAGGCACTCCTTTTCGGTGAAACTGTACTTGCATTCAGCCTTGGATAACGTCTTGCTGAATTAGGAGATGGGATGGTCTACACCATTATCATCCAATTGAGCCAGAATGGCAAACAGCGTAGTCAGAGGCATCAATAAACAAAAGGAAAAGGTTTATGTAATCAGGGTGGTGCAGGATAGGGTGCTTTTTGTAACAACTGCTTTGCATCTTAAAGCAGCATTTTTTCTGATCCCCAATGGAAAGGGACGTTCTTAGCCAATAGCCGACAAGAGGCTCACTCAGATGGGCGAATTTGGGGATAAGATTGGTGTAATACCCCATCATACCTAAGAATACCTGGATATCGCGCAGGGTTTTGAGATCAAGTATCTTGAATATAGCCTCAACCTTGTCTTGGAAGGTTGAATCTAGTCCTTTATGATGGTGTGTCCAAGAAAAATCTAACTTTTCTGGAAATAATTGCACTTAGAGAGCTTTAATCTAAGGTTGGACTGACGTAAACGTTGAGAGACTTTTTCAGGGAGAAAGATGGTTATTAAAGGTCTTAGAAAACATTGTAATGTCATCAATGTAGACAATGACGCAACTTAACTTGAGGTCCTGAAAGATGTGATCAATGACTCGCTGGAAAGCTGCAGGAGCGTAGCACAACCCCTGAGGTAATTGGATGGGCAAGAGTAGGCCTCTGATGCAAATAAGAGCGCAATTCTCCTAATCTTGAGGAGAGATGTCCATTTGCCAGTAGCCGCTGGCTAAGTCCATGGCCGAGAAAAACTTAGATCCAGAGAGTTGTGCTAGAGCGTCATCAATGCAAGAGATGTGATAAGTATCCTTCTTTGTGAGGTTGTTTAGCCAGCTATAGTCCAACACAGCCCAATACCATTATTTTCTTTTCTATGAGAGGATAGGGTGCAACCAGGGTTTTGCATAGGTACAAGTAGCCCAGCGTCTAATAGCTGTTTGAGCTCAGTCCTCATCTGTTGCTCCTCAACTTTTGATTTACAATAAAATTTGGATTTGACAGGACTAGCATCCTAAACGTTGATGGTATAACTCCAACCCTTCATGTTACCATAGTCAGTATCAGCTTTAGAGATTATGTCGCTGTAGGAATCAAAAAACTATTAAATTTGGTAAGCTCTACAGGGGTTAGATCATCTGAGATAGGAATATCGGGAAATGTATATAATGTTTTGTCAGCAGATAGACCCATGTCTGACTTATACCTGATGCAGTGGACCTTTTAATCTCCTTAAATGGGATTAGCAGACTTTTCCCAATCTCATGGTGCTTCTTTACGACCATGTCCTTACTGGTAAAAATCTCCAGTAGAATACTGATAGAACGTTGGTAGCCTGGGTCTGGGATGCCTAGTAATAGTCAAGGTTCTAAGAAACTGATTCCATAGATGCTAGTTATGTGCACAGGCAGTTGTGGGGGATTTGCAAGGTAATCGTGGTTTCAATACCCTTTTTTCAACCGATTTATTCAACATATCTTTGGCTGCATAAAACGGAAATCCCTCAAGCCATCCTTTGATTCAGGCAGCATCTTGATATTCCACCCTGCCATCGTGTAGCATTAGGATATGGCGGAAAAAGGATACTCAACCATGCAAGTGTATACCTTATTATTAATCTCATTGTGTTCCAAAAATCAGGGAACCTCGTAGGTAAGCAAAGAGAGATAAACGTGCTCCAGATTGATAAAACCGTCATACCAAAGTATAAACTGAGTACCAATGAACATGCATATATATTGTTGGCTAAGGCCATCGCAGGGGCTGATAGGAGGAGTTTCCTAAATCATATGGGTAAAGATGAGTAGGCCCCAATACGCGAGTGTTGGTTAGACCAGCAGTGCTAAACTGCTGAGTATAGTCGTGGTAAGGGGCCAGCTTAATTTTTTTCATAAACTTTAATGATACAACTTTCATGGCAGATCCAGTGTCAAGGATAGCAATGATTCGTACTCCATTGACAACAACCTCCACTTTGGTTAAGGTTTCCTCACGTAGGGGAAAAGAGTGAGTACCTCCTTAAGCTAGAGAGTATAAGTAAGGCGTTTGGCATTTTCAGGGAATTAGTCCCAGATCGACTGCAGAGTATACACACTCTGAGAGGATTGGATCATTGTGGCAATGGCTGATCAGCGTCACTGGCAGTATCAATAACCTCCAGGCCACTAAAACCTGTTAAAGATATGTTCTATGGGGTATCCTAGCCATACCCAATCTTTTCGGGTTTAACCTGTCAGGTACCTTCACTTCACCTGGTGCTCCTAGAATATAGTGACTGGGACCTTCACGATCCCCTTCAGATTCATCATTGGAGGGGTATTCAAAGCACATCAGAGGGTCCCTAGGTTGGGGTAGGTTCAGGGAAATCCTCGTTGCAAGAGAGGCCCTGAGGCTGCTCCTCACCCTAATCATTTTTTATCTGGCGCTGTATTAGTCACATACTTACCTTCGACCATTAAAGTAGTGGATTTGGATTGCTCCATGGTTACATGTTTCAGAATAGAGTTGACTGAGGAGAGGTCAAGTGAGATAGTGATTGGGAGGTGAATGATTTAGCCACGCCGGTTTTGGGTTGATCAGTGGCTATGTGCGTTGGGGAAGAGGCAGTATAGCTTTTGGACCTGGTCATTTAAACCATTATTAGCGGAGGCAGACGTCACCTTAGAGAGAGGTTACGCTTAGGAGCAAGCTTCGGGGCCACTTGTAATGGCTCATTGTCTGATAAAAGATGATTTTGGTGCCAAGATGGGGTCAAGAAGCGTGACATCATTGACGAGGATACACTCTGACTTAATGCTTAAAAACCTCAGATTTATTGGGCAGAGGAAGATCAGGTTTGAGCTGCACCATAGATGCTGGGCTCAGAGTAGTAACCAGCATAGGGGGCCCATAGGGATCATCATAGCCTCCTACAGTGGGGCTACGGTTGAATAATTCTCAGTGGTCAACACCTGAGAAAGATGACTTAACACCAGAAGTAGCTTCAGCGTTATACATATCTGCAACCTCCAGCAGAGCATCCCTGATATCACGGATAGTCTGGAGGTGGCTTTTTAGAGAGACAAGATGCAGAGCTATAGAAAGGTGAGTTTTCAACCCGCTCAGCATGTCAGCAATGCGTCATCATGAGGTAGCATTTTGGTAAGCAGTAGGGGTTGAGCTTCCCTATAGAACCGCTCAAAAAATTGATTGATTCTCCCTCTTTCAGACTAAAGCACATAAAGGCCTGTTTTTGTCGTTTAAAATCTGCTTAGAACCAAATTTGTCAATAAGCGCTTGTCTAACCTCCGCTCAGGTGCTGTGGTTGATAATGTTGGGAACCATGACCTCCTGAGCTATTCGTCTTAAGCAAGGAAGGATGTACTGGGTCTTACTTGGTCAGTTGCTCCTTCCATATCAGATTTAAAAAGTTTTAGGAAGAAGTCAAAACTGTCCTCATCCGTGGTGGTTTTATCTATGAAAGGGGTTTAGGAATGGAGTGCTGCTCAAGGCTTTTGAGGCGATCTAAACCACTTGCTAGATGGTGTTCCAAAGTGGCTAGCCTAAGGTTACTTTCAGCAGGAAAGTTATGAGGTTTAAGTGCCCTACCAACCTCCATTTTTTAAAAGATTTTTATGGTGTAATACCGCATGTAGCTAGCACCACTTGTTGAATCCAGGGGAGGGGACGCTCACTGGTGCTAATCAGCCCTGGATAGCAACAATAGTTAGCAGGAGAAGTTCCACTCTCTACTTTTATGTTAAATATTTTGATAGAAGGTTATTTGGCCATTTATATTAAAGAATAAAGCACTAAAGTACTAAAAACTTGGAGTTTTATATAGTTTATTAGAAGCGGCGAGAGGGTAAAAATTAACCCTGTTATAATCTCGCTGCTTAGTATATAATGGTGTAAAGGCTCAAAGTTCAGATAAGCCAGGAATGTCTCATTTTGGGATTTTGGGGGGTTTGACCTATTGGAGCTCTTAAGTCCACTTTGCTTTAAGGGAACAACTGATGGAAGGTCAATAATGGGTAGGACTAGTCTGTTTTGTAAAGATTGATTTTTAATAAAATTAATGGGCGAGAAATTTTTACCTTGTGGGACACCCTCCACCCATATAAAGGGGGAGGACTCCAACTAAGAGCTTGAATATATTGTTAAGAGGCTGGGAAGGAGCCTCGACATATCTTTCTGTATTTGGCCGCGGTTTTGGCACAACCCAATTCCTAAAAGCTGGACGATTTGGCGGAGATTGGGATGGAATAGAATTGTCTAATTCAAGGAGTTCCACTGAGAATCGGCCAGGGTCTTTTGGCCAATTTTATCCTTATCGTAAACCAAATCACTCAAATCTCAATATTGGACTTTTAATTGTCCAATAAGGACAAAAATGTCATGGAGTTGATGGTGTATTATGCGCCAGAAGAGGTGGGCTTAGAATCAGCAGAAACTACATGGGAGGGACGATTTCATTTTGAGTGATTAAACTTAAAACAGGAGGGAGAGATAGTATGCTTTCCATCCATGTGAGCCCATAACGAAAAATTGAGTTCAGAAGAGATGACAGCATGAAGGGGAATTTTAACTAATCATAATTTATTTGAATAAGGGCAGATTGTATCAATTGCCTGAGACCCAGTGAGATGTGTGGCCCCATTCTGGATTATTAATTGTAAAATGCGGCTGGAGCTGTAGGCTTCTAAACCTTTCATCAGCTCCTTGTGGAGCATTTTTGGAGATGTGGGTGGGCAAACCAGAAAACTGAATAACCATTGTTTTGTTTGTCAGACCTTTGAGCTTCTGCTTTCCAGGAAAGAATATTGTGAAGCAGAGTAGTTTATCTTATTCCCAGAGACTAATTTGGCTTATATTGAGCTACTATATTTCTGATATCAATCCTTATGATCCAATAATAATACAGATGATATAGTGTGTTAGTTTAAATCAGACTTAATACACTAATGATACTGAAACATATCATCTGACCTGATGGATTACCTCAATGAGCAACACGTATTATATTATCAATTTTAAAGTCCTTTAATTTCAGACCTTTGCACTAAACCAATTAGCGTACCATTAGAAGAAGTATTATGCGCCTTCCCTTCCATGTAAATCCCTCTCTTATCCAAATTTAATTGTAAAATATTTTTATAATATATTTTGTGAACACTAACTTTGAAAAGGGCTAAAATCCATCTAATTTTTTTATATATTTGGGATATATAAACCTCCTGATTATTAGTTAAAGGATTTTATATTTTACTTTTTTATCTAACTAAGGCAAGCTGACCAGGATATGGACGTTATCAAGCTCAGAGGAGCAAAAATTTTACTAAATTAAAATTTTTAATGAACAGATAGAGATGAACGTATCACTCAAATTGAATCATATATTGGAAAAAAACCATAATGTCTTAACTATGTTGGAGGCAGTAAACCGCTATGCATTCATGGTCAGAGTTGAGTGAGGATTGGGAGGCTCATCTTCCTCCTCTGTGTCAGACAGTGTATGGCAAAGCGCTGAGTGCATGGGCGTGGGTGAATCATCAAAATGGGGGTAAAGGTAGCAGAGTGGGGCTTGCAGCTCCAATTTTGCTATGAGGAGGGTGGTGCTATCTGGATAGGGCTTTTTCAGCCTCAAAGCAAACTTTGGGAAGAATGGTGAAGGTGGGATGTTGTTGCTGTTAATGTAGGTTTTGAGACCAAATTTTGCAACCATTGTAACTTTTTGTATTGGTTTGTTGACAACTTATTGGAATCGTAGTAATTCTCTTTTATGAACTTTTTGCATGGGAGGAAGGAAAGGGACAGGTATCCCCTTGGCCATGACTGCAACTGATTTTGCTACATCCTTTTGGAGGGGGCGACAATTAGGGGAAACTCCAGCCTCTTTGGTGAGTTGGTGGTCAAACAAGATTCATTGGCGTTGCAGCGTAGAGAATTTTGCTGAATTGGAAATTGAGCTACATATTCTGCGCTTAGGTTAATTTTGAGGCTGGGGGCCTTGACCAAGTCAGGGACGGGATTTCCTAAATCATCAACTTCCTTCAAATTTTCCCAGCGATTTTGGTTGAAAATGATATGTTGATCGGCATACAGGTGGCTGGTTGGGTAGATGTGTGAGTTTTTTGAATTTTCTGGAGTTCATTCTGGCTCCTGATTAGTTGAAGTGGGAGTGGGTTTGACATGTAGGTTCCTTATTGGCTGAATCAGAGGCATTTGCATCTACCATTTTGGGTGGAGGGGGATAGAGATTATGCCCTATTCAAAAAAAGTTTTTGGATTGGCAATGGAAGCATCATGAGGGAGTTGAGCGTGTGGGCTCCAGCTTGGGCTATAGTGGGGCAGCGCCACTTTGAGTGGTCCAGGATGAAACAAATGGGTTAATCGTGTACCCTTTGTCTAATCTGGCCCAGAAAGGGTGGTTGGGGGAGAGGGGACAACGGTGCAAGGGGTAGTCAAAATGGCGATTTTGGCTGATATTGGGCATACAGTTTCAAAGGCGTGAGGGTCCACATTTCAGATGGCTCCATTGGGAGCCACAAATTGTAGAATGGGGTCAGCGCCTTATACTGACAACCCAGCTACAAGTTCATTATATTTAGTATCGGTGGGAGGTGGGCGAGGAGGCCTGTAAATTGAACCACAAGGGTGATGTCATTAAGCAACTGAGTGCGAGTGGTTTGGATGAGGGTTCCCTAGAACTCCAGTGGAATGTTGGCTGCAATTGCAGCATTGGCTTCACAGGTGAAGATGAGGTCAAAGTACCCCTTGTAGGGGTGGAAGCCGATGAAGCCTGCAGGCTGCATATGCGCCTGGGATAATTCTATTATTAGTATTTTTTTGTAGGGAAACAAATTTTCCATATTCAACCTGGAGGCCAAATTGCATCATGCTTTGGGGAGCACTATGGGGTTATGAGGCACTTCTTGGGAACTTTCAAGGTGTATGGTGAGATACTTAGGGGGAACATATTGATCAAGGCATTGAGGGCTAGTTGACCTAGTTTGAAAGCGTTTTACCTCTGGGCATAAAATGCTAGGGGGTTTTGCTGCTGCCTCATTTTGGAGCAGTGGGCGGTAGAGCCATAGACATTAGGGTTTTGCTTTTTTAGTATTTCAAGGTTGTTAAGTTCTACTGAATTTTTTAAATTTTCTCAAAAGTGATGTCAAGTGTAAAATAAAGTATCTAATATTTAGATATAAATTCATTCAAGGTACACCAACCAGTGAAAGACAGTAACAAAACAGAAACTCCAACAAAACAAACCAAAGTATGAATCAACTGCATGAAATGAGAAGCGAGACACAAAAAAAGAGAAAAATAACCTACCAGGTGGCACAGCAGTGAGCCGCTTATCCCACCATGGCGGAGGGGGAGGGGGATCAAACATATCATCATCAGGCTCATTATTGAAGAGGCGGATCAATGATGAGAGCAAGGGGGTTGGGGCATCCACAGGATGAGGGTTGAGGTGGAATAGATAAATGTTGTTTTATTACTGAAAATTTGTGCATGGAGCAAGCCTTTATGAGTTTGGCACCCTGGTGTTCAGCGTGGATGCGGGTGTCAGGAAGATGGGAAAATTTTGCAATGTTGGCTCTGGTGATGCAAATGGTTGGGGGAAAATCTACCAGTTCAGTGACTTGCATGACAGCAGTGATAGAAGCTTTATTGAGGCGTTTAATTTCTATCTTTGCAATAGCAGGAAAATTGGGAGGGATTTTGGTGATATGCAGCCCTTCCTAAAATTCGGCAACAGATTTTGCCACAACTTTGCAGAAATGGTGACTTTTGGGCGTGGCCGCCATGGCCTTGGCTAGCTGATTGTTGCTCAGGAAAGGGGTAGCGGTTGGTTTGGGGACAAATTGTTTGAGCGGGAGTGGGGCATCAAAGTATGAATTCAGATAAGGGTCAGTATTAAATTGGGAGATCTGGTGTGGGACACTTTTATTAGATTTGGTCACTTCATCCAATAGGTCCCAGGGATTTTGGTTGAGGAGTATTGATTTGGTAATACGTGGCTTAGATTAGGTAAGTTTTATAGCGGATATCTGTTTGATTGAATTTGGGTTCAAATCTGCGCCTGATTGGTTGGCATGAGTGTAAATTGGCCAGCTTGGGAAAGGGTTGCTATATTTTGCTTCTGATTCAACGAGCGCACAGCTGATGGGGATAGTCAAAATCCCCATTTAAATGCTGTTGGCGTGGCCTCATGGGTGGAGTTGGCAGTTTTTGCAGGGTGTGAATTGTAACAACATACTTTTTTGTATGGTCCAACTCATGGCAGAGGGCCAAATTGCGTGACCATTGTCAGTGCAAGCCAAAAGAGATGGTCAGGTGTGGATGGGATATAGGTACGCGGTGGGATGTGCTGGCCCATATTCAGATGGTGGGGGTAATGGTGGCCATCGCCCAAGGTGCCTCTAGGCGCTCAGCACCACTTGGGACAAGGAATTAGAGGATGGGGTTGTGCCATAAGTGGACAGCTTTGACATCAACTCCACATATAGTGTTTGAGGGGGAAGGTTTGAAGGGAGGTTTGCAAAGGTCACCACTAGTGTGGTATCATTGGGGAGACATGCTTGAGTAGTATTAATGGGTGTGTTTTGTAAACTAAGGACGTTGCTGCTCAAGCGGCCGCATCCTCTTTTTTTGTGAGGAAGCAAATATCAAAATAGCCTTTGTAAGGCAGAAGTTGATAAAACATGCTGGTGTAAAGGTGGCTATTGCAGTTCATTAATCACTTTGTCAGCATATGGGACGAGGCGTCCATACTTGACGTGGAGGCAAAAGTGTATTGTGGATCGAGGTAGGGCTAGGAGGTGGGGGTGGGTTGGGTGGACTTGTGCGAGGTGCAGTGCTAAGTCTCTTAGAGGGACAAATTGGCCAGAAGATTTTGGCAGACTGGACAAGCCTGTCATCACATGTTTGCCTGCTGGGAGGTAAATGCTAGAGGATGGAGCACCACTGCCCCACACTGGGGCAGCAGGTGGTGATCCAAGGACACAAATGGGAAACTGATATGGTAGAGGTGGTGGTGAAAATTTTGACATTTTTTTTAAATTGCTCAAAAGTGATGTTGAGCATAAATAAAAGTTATATATAAAGGTTCTTATATATATTTTTAAATTTACGTTAATATACTCTTGGTATATTAAAATGTTTTTTTCCTAATCTTGAGTTATTACATAATTAACAGGGCTAACTCTTTATTGATTATTTCCACATCAGCCTCTCTGCCAATGGTTCTACTTGAGCTGTCATCTGTGGCTATCTTTGACCCCTCATCTCTTCTAATTGCGATGTACTAAGCTATTGCATTTAGCTTTAATGTAGGTATTCTGGGTATCATCGCTAATGAGCATCTACCCCTACCAGAATCTCTACAGTGTCCACTAGCAGCTGGGTATAAGTTGTTGGGAGCAGGGTGCCCTTAAAAATACCAGGGGCACAATTGTGTCATTGGCTTCACAGGTAAATCATAAGTTGAAATACCCCTTATGGGGCAAAGATTGAAAAATCTGGTTGGATTTGGCACTGGCACCATTCTTTAGTTGCAGAATTTATTTTTGGGAACAATTTCCCATATTTGGGCCAAATATTAAAAGGCATACTACTCTGTGGGAGCACCTATCGGGCATTAAGTCAATTCCTGGTAATGTGCAAGGTAAAGGTCAAGATTTTGGGTGGGATTTATCTAACTTGAGGAGTTGGGATGCCTTCTTAACAGTCCAAACCATTTTCTATTGTAGGTGAAAATGCTAAGGGGTGTAATGAGAGGTCCCTTTACTTACTGTTATAAATTCAGAAATCATTCATTTTTTTAGTACTAGATGGTCCCAACCCGAGGGGGGATTCATCAATGTTTATTGAATTACGCCTGGGCTCCTAAGAGCCTGAGGTGAGGGAAGGGGAAGGAGGAGGCATCAAGAAAGGGAGGAGGGTTTGCGCGCCAGAGCCGTGCTGCAGTGACAACTGAGCGGGGGAGGGTTTGCGACATAGTGCAGACCTTCAGGGCCATCTCAAAGTGTACCTGAAAGTGGGTGATCATTTGTGGAAGGGTCCACACCTGCTGGTCAAAGGCAGCACGAAGGAAGGAGTTATGGATGGTCCAGATGGCTGTGGCATAGGCGAGGACACGGAGGGGTCGGTGGCAACCAGGCAATGTCTGCTCAAACATGAGGTCTTGCACAGGGTGTCCAGACCAGGGCTGAGCATGGAGGAGCGCGCGGGCCTTTGGCCAAAATGTGGCGACACCTGGACAGGTGAAAAATGATGGAGGTGGGAGTCAATAGGCTCCACACAGCGGGGGCAGCTTCGGTGCTGGAAGGTAGGGCCAGTCCGGTCCCCTGTCCTGTATGAACAGTGGAGCACCCTCCATAAGGTGTTGGACACCTTTGCTGACAGGATGGGGTGATAGACGTCCTTCCACAATTCCTTAAGGTCAAATCTCACGGAGGGAGGGAGGAGCTCAAGGAGTATTGGGCGGATGGGAGGATGATCTTGGGGGTTGAGGCGAGTTGTGACAACTTGTCCATTGTGCACAATTGCATGGCGACGGGGGCAGAGGCCATGGCCTTCCCTTCTGTACGGGAAGGCATGGTGGATCCGCGCGCCTACTCGTTTCAGGGCAAGGAGAGCCTGGTTCCAGTAGGGGGATGTGGATGGTTTTAGGCGATGGCCTAGGTGGTTTGTGAGCCACTCCCCTAATGAGGTCAGAGATGCTCTAGGAAGACCCAGAGCTGCTGACACTGACTGGCGGAGGGCGGGCGCCCATTGGGGCATGGGGGTCGCGTCCCAGCAGACAATCGGCCATAGGAACTTTAGGAAGATTTTGGTGGCATGATATTGCGTGTCCAGAAGCCCTAGGCCCCCTTCATTGCAGGGTCGGGCAATGGTTGAGAGGGCCATTGGTGGATAGTTTGAGCCCCAGATTCAACAGCGGAGGAGTACATTGTGCCGCATATAAAAGGCATCTGTGAATGGGCAGACGTGCGCTAGGAACCAGATTTTGGAGAGGAGGAACACATTGGCCATCAGAGCTCGACCCTGGGGGTGATGTGCCGCCGGTTCCAGCTGGCAATCCTGGAGTTAACTGCTGCGAGGAGCAAGTCCTCATTGTCTTTTAGCGCAACTCCTTGTTGGTTGGTGAGAACGCCTAATTGACGGAAGGTACCGCGCTCAGGTTCAATACCAAATGGTGGGGGGAAGGTGGGGGAGCCGACCTGTACAACTGTTGTCTTGGAGGTGTTGACCATGGCGTTGGACGCCTTGGTGTACCTCTCAATGGTCACAGCAGCGAGGGCAACATCCCCAGGGCAGCCAAATGCAATGGCAGTGTCATCTGCAAATGCCATTGTGCATGTGTGAGCTTTACCTGGGACCAGAATCCCTGTTAGCTTGTCCTGTAAGGAGGCCAAGAGGGGGTCAAGGGTGATGCTAAAAAGGATAGGGCTCAGGGGGTCCCCTTGCCGGAGACCTTATCCAACTGGTACTGCCACTGTAAAACCCATTGGCGCCAGGACTCTGGTGTGGAGCTGGTCATAGAGCGCTGATATCCAGCGCCTAGCTGCGGGTGGTATTTGGAAGCGGGCCAGGGAAGCATCAATATACTTCCAGGCTACCCGATCATATGCCTTCTCCATATCCAGGAGAGCCACAAAGCCATTCACCTTACGAGAGTTAGCAGTCAAATTAACGTGAAGGTCATTATAGTTGTCCCATAACGACCTCCCCGGAATAAAACCGTGCTGGGATGGGGAGAGGCGAAGTGACACCCATTTGGTGATGCGGTTGGCCAGAAGCTTCGTGAAGAGCTTGTGGTCTGTGTTGATCAACGCTATGGGGAGCCAGTTCGCTGGGTTCTCACGGTCTGACTTCTTGTGAATGAAGGTCGTGATTGAGCCTCTGGAGTCGGGGAGGACCTCGCCATTCACCAAGAGTGCAGCGAAAAGGTCGCGAAGGGTTCTGGCTATCACTGCAGGTTCCAGAAGGTACACCTCGAAGGATATTCCATCTGGGCCTGGGGCTTTAAGCCGTGGGGATTTCAGAAGGGTTTCCATCACCTCCTGGATGGAAATAGGCGCCAGTAGAGCCTCATCAGCCCGTGGGTCAATGGGCGGCTCTGGAGCCCGCCACAGGAAGTCTTGGATGTCCGATGGGTCCACCTGGGTGGCATGGAAGAGGCTGGAGTAGAAGCGGTGTAGTTCCTGCGTGATTTCCTCCTTATCTGAAGTGGTTGTAGTGCCAATCTTCAGTGCAGTAATATCCTGCGCTGTTGACCGGGCTTTCTGTTTCTGAAAGAAAAAGCGGGTGGGGCGTTCCCATTGAGCATAGTAACGAGATGTTGTAAAGTTTTCTGCCCGTTCTTCCTACAGTGTGAGCTCCAAGAGGAGTGCTTCCTGAGCCGCTTCTCAGTCTTCCAACCATCTGAGAGAGGGCGAAGGCTGGCAGTTTCGCTCCAGATGTCTGATTCTGGCTTCCGCCCTTTTGACTCTGGCGCGAGCTGCAGTCATCTGGGCTTTGGCACAGTTGTAAGCAACGCGGGTGATGCCCTCCTTGGTCACCGCCCATCTAGCCTTGTGGTCAAGCAGGTGGGGTGGGGGGAGGTGAGAGTCTCCCGGATGGTCATAGACAGCTTCTCCTTGTGAAGGGGTTGTTGAAAAGAGCTGGGGCAACCCTAGGCCAGAACCTACGCGACGGTCTAAGTGTGGTGGTGAGGACAACGGTGAGTGACCTGTGATCACTCAGATGGATGTCACGAGAGATGGGAGAGGAGACGCGGCCAATTATCAGGGGGCCAATCAGTGCCATATCTAAGTGTGACGCTGACTGGAAAGCTCCCCCATCATACTGGATCCTAGTCATGCAACCTAGACCAGACGCGGAGGGTGGAAGCGCATCTATAAAGCCACTCAGGCAAAAGAAATCCTGGAGGCGACTTGATCCAGGGCGTTCCTTTGCTGCAGGAGGGTAAGAGTCATGGACGCGACTTATGGTTGCGTTGAAATCTCCTAAGAGGACTGTATTCCGTGGGAGATTGAGTTGGACGAGCTCTTCCAAGAGCCAATTTTGCTCCTGACCTGCATTAGTCAAAAGATGCTTGCAGCGAAGAAGGAGAAGTCAGGAGTGGTGAGTTTGGCCAGTATGAGGCGGCCACCTAGATATTGTGAAAAAGAATGGGTTTTAACCTGGGGATTCAAAACAATAAGGGCGGCATGGTTTGTCCAGAAGGAGTTGCCTCCAAACTGTTCATTCCATGCAGATTGTTCGTGGGGGAGGATATGGGGCTCCTGGACAGCAGCGATGTCAATTTGTGCTGACCTGAAGTTTCAGAGGAGGCGGGCTCTCCGCTTAAAGTCCCGTAACCCATTTGCGCTGATGGATTGCAGGGCCAGGGTGCTGCCATGGGGACTCATAGCTGTTCCCCTCCATGTCCTGGGGGGTTGCCAGCGCTTAAACCTGCTGCTGTGAGGCGGCTGGTTTTGAGTCCTTTAGCTTGACTATTAGCTGCAATCCGTGAGGAGCGTCGAGGGTTCTGAGGGGAAGGAGAGGGTGGGGGGCGGAGGACCCAGTAAGCCAACCTAGGATGCTGCCCCCGCTCCGTTGCAGGGGAAGGACCTGAGGGTGCTCAATGGTGACCTCCGCGGTGTCCCCATGTGATGAGTCTGAGTCCATATTCACTTCCTCCAACACTGCAAAGGATCCGCGCGAAATGGACTGTGGGGTTGGGGTAGGACTCTTTGAGGTGGCACTTCTACCGCAGGCCGCAGATTGCCAGTCCATGCTGGTGGGCATAGCTCCATTGGGAGCTGAGGGTTGATGCGATAAATCGCTGGTAGAGGTTGGTGGGGATGCTGCGGAGCCCTGAGTGGGGGTGGCTGACGAGGGGCACCCTGTGGGAGATGCCTTGCGCTTGGTGAGAGAGGGAGTTGACTCTGGGAGATTGGAGGGGGTGCCCTCTGGAAGGGGGGCATGAGCGTGAAGGTATCCCATACCAATGGTGGGGTTAGCTGTCTCAACTGCTAGGCGTAAAGCCTCAGGGGACAGGTCTTGAACGGGAACCCATTGTGTGGGTTGTGGAATTGCTGCTGCAGCCACGTGGGATCGTTTTTGGCCTGCTTTAGGCCCCTGGGTGGTGGCTAAGAGGGCTTGTTTTCGAGCTGTGCAGCCACTATACAAGTGTCCAAGGGCATTACACCATGAACACCAGGGGCACGCCTGATCAGGGTCGACAAAAAAGATCTCAGGGCATGCCCCAACTACTGCCACACAAGGAATAAACTCAATGTTGCGGGATACAGTGGGGGAGGGGATGAACGACGCCCTAGCAGTGTGAGCTCTTTGAGTGGGAGCATAGTAAGAGGGGACGCTAAAGTCCACTGAAAGAACAGACCCAAACTCCATTAAGCCACGATGGAGCGCCAGTTTAAGAGACTCAGGATCAACAGTCGTTGGTAGGTTGGAAAAAGTAACCCATGAAATTTTCTCCAGCTGAGAGCGTGTGCAGGAGATGCAAAGAGATCCACATGGAATAATGACCTGGAGGGTGGCAGCATGATCAGCAAGGGCAGCTTCAGTGAAGCCCACATCAATGTAGTGGCCCTCCACTGATTCATGGATGGTGGTGTTAATTGGGAATGTCTTTGCAATCGCTGCAAAGTATATAAAAGTAATTTTCTGTATAGAATTCAACAGGGTATGCTCATAATAAAGGCGAATTGCGTGGGAGAGAGTTGAGCGAGGTAGAGCTTTTTGCGCTCTAGTTTCGGCCCATTTCTTTTTAACATCAGCAATAAACGCCACTTCATGGGGATCAGCTTTGGGTAGCGTTGGTGCCAGAGGTTTTTGCCACGCCCCAGTGGCTCCTTTGGTACATTTGTGTTTGCTTTGGGCTGCAATCGCTGGTTGAGTGTGAGCTGGTGGTTTGAACAAGTTTGTGGAGTTCCCTTGTTGCTGGAATATTACAGCAGTTGCTGGCGTCATATTAAATTGAGGGGCGGATTGTTGAGCCTCGCTAAATTGGGGAGGCCCATCCAGATTGGAATTAACTCCAGCCAATTGGGAGGAGGGCGATGTTTTATCACCATCCCAATCTATTTGGGTAAATTCAGCCCGAGTATTTGCTGTGATTTCGTGGGAAAAACTCACTAACTGATTGGTGAATTAGTCGTTTTCAAAATATGGAGATTAAGTGCCGACTTGAGAAGTGCCGATTTTGGGGTTTAAGTGGGACGGGTTGGATTGGAACTGGTGTGAAGTTCCAAAATCCGAACCATTTGAATCCCCATTGGGGAGAGTAGATTGTCCCAATTTGGTGCTTAGTGAACTAGAATGTGCGGCTAATCCAACCTTACATCCGAGGGTTTGGGGGCCGGGGGATTGTTGGGCCTCGCTAAATTGGGGAGGCCCATCCAGATTGGAATTAACTTCAGCCAATTGGGGGGAGGGCGATGTTTCATCACCATCCCAATCTATTTTGGTAAATTCAGACCGAGTATTTGCTGTGATTTTGTGGGCAAAACTCATTAACTGATTGGTGAATTGGTTGTTTTCAGCATATGGAGATAAAGTGCCGACTTGAGAAGTGCCAATTATGGGGTTTAAATGGGACGGGTGAGATTAGAACTGGTGTGAAGTTCCAGAATCCGAACCATTTGAATCCTCATTGGGAAGAGTAGATTTTCCCAATTTGATGCTTAGTGAACCAGAATGTGTGGCTAATCCAACCTTACATCTGAGGGTTTGGGGGCCAGGTGGCTGGGTATCGCCCCTCATGGAGGGAGCCAGTGACATGGCGTCAGCAATAATAGATGGGGCTGAATTAGCTGACACAATGGGGGAGGTGAATGCCTGGATGGGCTGAGTTGCATTCAACTGAGCAGGCGCCATTAAAACAGCGTGGGTGATGGCCTCCTTGGTTGTAGGGGGCCCAGCGGGTTGGTGGGAGGCAGCGCACACAGAGCTGTTAGGCGTGCAGGTTGCAGAAGTGCGATCAGGTGAACTGGCACTAGTTGAAGTAGGTCCAGGTTGGGGGGTGGTGCCTGCTTTCATGGCTGCTGCTTGAAAGCGGGTGATTCTGGTTGACCCTGAGGTGGGTAACCGAAAGTTGCTTCATTTGAGGGTAGTGCTGGATCGTTTGGCATAGCCTGCGGGTTCTTTTGCGGGGTTTCCCGCCATATTTGCTAATAGTTTTCGTAAATCTCTTTAGTGGAGCTAAATTTCAGGCTGAATTGATTTTCGAAAAGTAATGCTTAGCAGAAAGAGATTCAGAAATCATTCATGATGGGAATTATATTGACCTTTTGGCTCCCACAACCAAAGTAGCACCTAGACCCAATAAGGGGGTTACAATAATTACTTTAATAAAATCGCCAAAGAATAAATATTTTTATGACTGAAATTGATCCTAGGAAAATTTCGTCAGATCAATTTGAGCTTAAAATACCTTGATAGAAAACCTGCTGAATCAAAATGAAGGATCATCCGTAGCTCAGGTGACAACTACTTAATGTGGCCCTCAATGTAGTAATTATTACAAACCTTTAAAAGTTTAAATCACAAAGCTGCCAAGCAATCAACTTAAGTGATACCAAGTCTCATAAAAATTGGTTTTTGACTTATAGTTTGCCCTATCAAAATATGCTACATAGGCATTATACCATCCAGAATACATCGCCTGACCAAGAGCCTTCCCAACAGATTTCCACTCCATTAAATTTTACTGATCCTTTTCTTTTTGGGTTCTATATTGTTTATTGCGACATATATAATCCCCTAATTTATACTATAATAAAGTTGCGTCATTATTTCTAGAGCTTGTTTTGGTAATTAACTTTTAAAAAGTCCATTTGCCATACTTATCATAGGACAGCTACTCTAGCTGACAGGACATAAGCTGTGATTTGGCACCCTTTAAAATATAAATATATTTGTAGTACGTCTTAGATGGCTTTTAGTATGACTATTAGTCTTCTTAGGCATAGCACCATTAAGCTACAAATGGAAGCCCAACAGGCTGGTTATACATACAGAGGTCTTAACTGACATTTAACACAAAACTGCAACTAATAAATCACAACATGGAAAATAACCTGATTGATAGTGTCACCTTCAGGGTGCACAGTGGGAACAGTAAAGAAGATGATTGAATGGTAAATCCACCTGTTATCACATTTAAAGTAGTTTAAGAAAATCCTATGGAGATTCAAAAATCTTGGCATCTAACCTAGATTTCCAATGAAGTAGTCTCAGAGTTATTTTTGGAGTCATTAACCCAAGAGAAAGAGCCAGCCGTGAAAGGGCATCCGCTGCAGACAGGACTCTCATGAATCTGTATGATTATAGTGCGCTCCCAGAGAGTTATGGATTAAGTGCAAAGTTATTTCGCTATAGTTGCAATATTTACACCCTGCGCTTTATCATATTGTGCACTTACTAGGAGTCCACAATGAGGAATCCAAACATCATTATAAAACCTAAAGGCCTTACAATTGCCTATGAGCACATATATAGTTGGTATCACAAAGTATAAAAAACGTCTGCTGTTGATCAAATAAAACATTCCTTCATTCTATAGCTCCATAATCAATGGGGAATATTAGTTACCTTGTTATCAAGTATGTGAAGGAGGCTGTTAAGCATCTCTGAAAGGAAATCTTAGAGTTGAACAAAAATATCAAGCGATTGCTTGACACCTTTGCTGAAGAGCGCAAAGACAAGATATTAAAGCGCGTGGCAAAATGACAGCCCATTCTTCTACTAGCCGTCAACAAGAGAAATAACAGATCTCCATCCTTAAGGCCTGGCTAGAGAAAGCCCTATGACAAATTGATGAGCGGAGGCCCGTTAAACCTCTGAGGTTCAGTGTCACAAAATATCATCTCTTGAGCAGCCCAGGTCAAAAGGATCTAGAAAACAGTGCAACTCAGGCATCTTCCTTTTCTACTACCAATTGATTTAATTTGGGCTGCGATTGAGAGATAAAGCCCACCGGTCAAGAAGATACTAATCAAGCCTACCATCACTAGGCGATTCTGAGAAATGCTAGAATATTTTAAAAGAGAATTGAAAGCTAAGTCTGACAAGCCTCCTAAGATCATAAATGCAAAAAGATGAGGAGGACTTAAATATTCACATTGGTATATAAGAGTATGAAACAAGCTTTTTCAAACATACTAAACATTCACTCACCAACAAATTTATGATCTGGACATCCGCGTTAGAGCTTGGAGAACAATAAAGTTATTCACAAATAAAGAATTAATATGTTGGATGTTACGATAAGACTTACCCTGGAGAAAATGGAGCAACATATCAACCCTCTACAGGACCAAGTAGGTCACACAAATGGCAAGCTGATTTAGCGATGTAAGAGCTGGAATTATAGATTCAGAAGCTTTTTAAGTTCACGTCGTTGCAAAATTGGAGACCACTACTTTTAGGCCTAGTTCAAAGGACAAGTTTACTCCTGGAGAAGGAAGTATCACATTTTTTTCTCTACTGCTATCAAGGCAGGATGGGAGCTGTGACTGATAATAAAAAATTAAGCAAATTTATCTTTCTAAAGCCAAATGGCTAAAGAGGCTATTGTACCTCATATGGACGATCTGCATACCTGAAGATGGGCGGAAGAGGCGCTCATTAAAAAATTTGGGTCAAAGCAGATCCTGAGTATGAAGAACCAGGACTTCATGAGAATTGTACTACGCTGGAATTAAAACCTTTGCCAAATTCACTTATCATTTTATAGAGAGGTTTAAATGCTGTTAGCCTCAAAGATGCTCAATTTGGATAATTCTTAGGCCACTGTCATTGTATTTTACATAGTAACCCCTTCTAGCCATGCATGTCACCTCTGTTAAATAAAGCTTAAATTTAATTTTAGGTATCAAAGAAGCCTTCTTGATGTAGTTGATATGCACAAGCCAAAGACATCCCAAAAGGCCTCCTTAAAACCCAGAGTATATATTGTGGAAGAAGCAAAACATAATAATTAGGAGAAGCCAAGATGAAACTACTGAAAGAAGAACAACCATATTGAGGATATGCGTTTTAAGAAGAACCCTGCCCTTGATGAGTAGGGAAAAGGTTGGTCGTTTTAGGGTCATGCACCTCTAAAGCCAATTGAACTAAATTATCTGAAGGTAAAACATGTCAATTACTAATCTTGCTTGCATTTAGAATGAACCCAATGATGACTCTGAAGGGGGTCACAAGTACACAGGTTATTACATTTTAGGACACCCTCTCAGCTTGCCATTCCACACTGTTTAAACGCTAAAAGTAATGATGATTCTCAGGTACCTGAAGGCACTTACCACATTCAGGTTATATGGTGTCCCAAGATAATTGATACATCCAAAGATGCTGATCAGTACCTGACCTGATGATTAGATACATCTTGAGCTCACAGTCTCCTGGAGCTCAACAAGAAGTATTTTGAAAGTGTCCAAAAGCTTAATGCAATTTTCCGCCTTGATGAAGTGTTAGTACTTCCACCAAAGTTTGGAGGAACCATTAACAAGGTGGAAAGGCTTTCAGAAGGTTAAATCATAGCTACTTTAAATACAGGATCACCAATTAATGTTGTTTCATCTTAACTAATAAAGAAGATCAAGCTTCTCCAGACCTTAAAAGACTCAAGAATTATTAGTACCAGTCTGATTAACACCAAGATGATAGGTGCATTCTTGTCTCTGCCAATCTGAGTTGGCAAATTACCTTTCAAATCTCCACAGTTGCCCTAGACAACAGTCAATATGATATACTAATTGGTATGCATCTTATGATCAAATACAAAGGAGTTAACAATCTAAAATAAGGATAATAACACTTATCAACTATGAAGTTCACCTTATTCTGGGTAAAAATGAGTCCAGAAAGAATGATTACTCTTAGTGTCAAGAGAGTGTTTGTAATTTTCTCGTTCTTTAAGAGGTGGTGTGGAATGCACAGCCACACAACAAGGGAACGCATCTCTAGTAACACCAGGAATAGGGAACCTCAAAAGGTGCCATTGCACAGGGGACACAAGAACAAGACTATAAAATTTTATAAATATCTTGATAACCTAAAAATTTCAGAATTTAGTTTCCCAGGGAGGAGTCCATAAACAAGTGCAATCTAGTGTTGGGGTGCTTGGGCACCTCAACTGGAGGGGACCAGGATTTCACAGGTGTGCACCAGAGTTCATCATTATTATAGACAAAAATATAATGATTTTTATTGTTAGAAATCTCCTTGAGGAGGTCTTCAAAAAGGTCAGACTAGGGAACCATCTGAAAAGTATAATGAACTTGGCTATTATTAAAACCAGTCGAACAACAAAGAAGGATGGTCATGAAATACTAGTTAAACAGAATTGGTAGTATCATATTTATTGAGGGGTGAACTGCGACCAAAAAAAAACAAATGAGCATATCTCACCATCCTTTGTGGTATTGTAACTCAAGTAAATTAACATCTGAGTGATTGGCTGCAATTGGATATTACCAGATTTGTCATTATAGTAATCTAAACGGGATATAAGCCCAATTTTCCCAGAAAATATAAGGTTCCATCCTTTTTTAATAGATAACTAGCGCACCACAATGTCAAAGATGTAACGCCCTCGTGTCCATCACGCAAAACCCCAGAACCAAATTGGGCATATTTTTGCCCTTACCCAGCTTTGTCCAGGGTGTGCTTCAGGTCATGAAGGTTCTTTAGTGTGTTCCTCTTAGCCTCTCCACGCTCTGCTTTATTTTTACAATCTGTTCCTACTATTATATCATTTAAACATAACATAACATTCCCATTCACTTGGTGCTCCACCCCTCTCCAGGGGCTTCAGTCAAAGAGAAGTTCATATGGGTGGGGGCTAGCTTCATGGCAGCGACAGTTGGTTTGAACTTGGGCCCAGATCCATTAAGAAACGCTCTTGGAATGCTTCAATAAGGTCCTGGGCATGAACACAGTAACATGAAGGAACCCAGCTGTTCTCTGCTACATCAAACCCTTTCCACAACATAAGGTACTCCTGTCTCCTCTTTACCTGATGGGAGGCTACCACCTCCTCTACTTCCCACTCTGGGGTCTCAGGAGGGGTCCCTCAAACAAGGACAACTTGTTCTCATGGGACACCGCAAAGATCCAATATTGGGGGAGATTCAGCTGGTATGAGGCATGACCCACCTTTCTGACAACGCAGTAAGTTCCTATTCTCTTTAGGCCCATTTTTTGCATGGCTGCTTGATTAAGATATTTATGAAATCTACTATCAAAAAATCTCCTTCCTTGTAGGCAGGCCTCACCCATCTCTTGCCATCTGCGTTCTCCTTATACATCTCCTTGGCAGCTTCCATATTAGTGTCGACCCCTTGGTGTACTTTCCTGATGAACTTTCAAAAGTCCACGACTGCATCTACCCTGGACCCCCCCCACTGGGTTCCATATTAAATGAAGAGTTAAAACCATAGTTGGAAAGAAGGAAAAGCACCAAATGGAAGCATTCAGGGCGTTGTTATAATTGAATTAATCCAGAGGAAGATAGGAAGCCCAACCATAATGATCAGCTGCGGTGTGACACAGCAAGAACTGCAAGGCACTGGTTCACTATCTATGTCTGCCCATCTGATTGGGGGTGGTAGGCAGAAGAGCGGCACGGATGAGTCTGAAGTGTTTTGCGCAACTCTTTACAAAATACATATGTGAACATGGGTCTGCGGTCACTAATAATCTCCTGGTGCAAACCATTGATGGAAAGCACATGAGAAAAAGGCTTAGCCATCTCCGCCGCCATTACTGTGGTGTTACAAGGAATAAAAAGAAAAAACTTTGTAAAATTGTTCCACCACTACCATGATAGCATCATAGCCCTCAGACACGGGTAGCTCCAAAAAATAAACTCAACTAATAGGGAAGTCCAAGGACCCTCTGCCTTTTGGACAGGTACTAGCAATACCGCAAGATGATGGCGATTTGGCTTCATCCTATTTCATACCAGGATATTCTTACAATACTTGGCAACCTGTGCAGTCAATTCCTTCCAATTATAAGTTCTGCAAATCAGTTTCAAATTATTTATCTTCCTGGTGTGCCCAATATTAATCCTATCATTGTGGTCCTTATTTATTTCCAGGTGGAATGGTCCAGCAGGAACCTATAGGCGTCCCTGAAAACACACCATTCTGTCCTTTACATGTAACCCCTGATAAAATCTTCCTGTTATTACCTGCTTTTGGTGAGGAGCATAGCATATTCTGCTGCAAAAAGGCTGTTAAAGGACAAAATTTCTGAACATACCATATTTCTCCATTTTTCCAGAAGAGCAAGAACTGTCATGTATGCCATGGTGGAAGGCTTCTAGGATACAATATTACCTGTTGGAATCACCAAAATGGGAATTGCGTACCTCCACCTACTTAGGATCTGTAGCTAAAGCAGGGTTCCAATTCACAGCGTCAGCCAAACCATTCTACTAGCCTTTGTAAACTCAAAAGATGACTTAAATTGGGCCAAAGTTTCATTCCAGCGTGTTTGCCATGTGGTCAGGACATGAGGGGCGTAATAATACAATAGTTGCACTGTAATTTTTACAAACGTTGAATGGTTGTAGGTCTATGTATATGATGACGCCAATATGTCAGCGCCTCCACCATTACTAATAATTTTTGTCATAAACGGCGTAGTTTTACTCAGGCAGAGACATCTATTTATAAAGATATCTCACCAGATGCTCTATACCATCTTCACCTACTTGTAACAAGGCAGCCGCTATGGCGAAATTTGAAGCATCAGTAGCCACTATAAGTTCCTTTCAGGGTCCACATGATAAAGAACTGACGTGGCAGCAGGTGCACTTCTTTGCTTGGAAGGTATTCTTCAGGGCAGAGGACCACTGGAGACCTTTTGCCCCACTAGTCTTATACAAAGGCGCCGCTATCTCAGAAAGACTTGGCGTGAACTTTTAAGGAATGTGCATGTCCCCATAAAGCTCCATAATTCTTTAACTGAGGTTGGTGTGGGACAATCATGAAATTCCTTCTCCTTGTCTGGAGTGATCATGTGGCCTTGGTCAAGTATGACGTTGCCAGGAAGGTGACTTGGGACTTGAAAAATTCACACTTACTGACTTTCAGCATTAGATTGGATGCCCTCAAATGCTCCAACACTTGCCGCAGTTGAATTGCATGAGAAGTTTAATCAAGGAAGAACACCAAAAAGTCATCCGTGTAACCCACAGCGCATACGCCTAGAAGCTCCCCCAAAGACGCATCTATATGATGATAAAAAGAGCAGGTCATCTTAAGCTCAAAAGGCATGACCTCAGACTATAAGATACTTTTCTGGTATGGAACGTGGTGAGTCACTCCTGCCCCTTTTTGATATAGATCTGATTAAACGCGTTAATGCAATCCATTATGGAGAAAACTCTAACATTCTCCATATAGCGAGCAATTTGTGAATTCACCAGAATGGGATGCAAATCTGGTACCATGATGTTCAGGTTTCCATAGTCCATGCACTGGAATAGATTACTATCTTATTTTTCACAAAGAGAAGTGGGGAGCATACTGGAGAGCTATGCTAAAATATAGCTCCTTTACCTAACTTCTCCTTAAATCACACTTCTAAGGCTGCTTCCTCCCATAAAGTCAAGTAGTAAATTGAAGAAGATATACGCACAAAATCGACAGTGAGTGACCTCACAATAAAACTCTGAATGAGCATGCAAAACACTGGCATATCCATATCAAATAAAGAAATCAACCCTTCCTAACAATAAGGTATGGTAGCCTCAAAAGTTGGCTTTAGTGGAGTTTCAAGGATGAGCGTGTGTACCTTTGGCGCTAAAACAACTTGCAATGAGCGTTGGCTTCAGACAACGAAACTACTAAATCTTGGCCATTCTCTAAAGATAAAACCATTGTATTACTTATAGTTAGTTCTTACATCAAATTATGCCACCACTCCACTCCCTAAATAATTGGGTGAAGAAGATTTTGAATGTCTAGAAGCGGTCATCCAAATGGTAATTGCCAGCTTATTATCTACTAACCTTTGAAATTTCAGCGTGGGAATACCTGAGAGGCCCCCCTAACCATACCACCATGCAAGTAGTTTGAATCAAAGTAGTCAGTTATGTTTTAGTCAATAAGATTCTCAAAGGCTCCCAAATCCAATAAAATGGTTGTTTTGAATTTTCATAAAGGGATGAAAGAGTAGCAGACCAGAAAAAAATAACCAGAATAGTCCTTAATCATTGCAGATAACGCCAACACACCTTCAGTAAAATTATCGTTAGGAATAATCATGCCATCAGGATAGATTTTTGCATCAAAAAATGGAGAGGGATAATTGACCACTCTCACCACTTAGGACACTTACCCCACCACATCCTTATCAGTTACATACACATTTGCATATTGTAAAATTAATTTCTTTACCACCTCCTTAATCCTGATAATCATAGTTGTGGTCAAGCGCGGGTTTCAGAAGTGATATGGTGCACAGAAATGAGTTTCACGCTAGTACTGCAAGAGCTGATAATTAGCTCATTTGAATTTACATATCTACTATAAAATGTGTTTTTAGGGCATCGTTGCACCAAAATCTAATGTGATAGCCAACTGTTTGTCTTTATCCAAGGCCTTTGACACTAAGCCCTCCACCAATGATTCATCCAGCAACAAAGGAATGAGATGCAAAGGGGATACTCTATCAATTGAATAATTCACTTTGGTTTAAGGATATACTTATCTGAACCCTCAAATTCCCTTGAATTGGAGGGAAGATTGTTGGGAATCCCTGCTCCATTAAGAAAAAAGTTATAGTTTTAGGAGCTGAATTTATAGGGGCTGCTGTAGGTGACATCATTGCCGTCAAATCAACTAAAAAGATTTAATAAAGATTTGGAGCTTGACCCTTGCTCAATTTTTTGTTTCAAAAAATGAAGAGATGGTAGGATGATATTTTTCCATTCAAGAGGTGCACGCAAGTTTTTGGGACCAGATTTATAGGTGTCCTTAAGTGAAAGAATGGTAGCCAAATTACTTGGCCCCTTTCTGGTTAGGTCAGGAAAATTACCCCAAAGAGTTTCAAACAGCTGGTCAAAGTTGCAGGCGGAGCCTGCCATACTGTGGCATTTCTTATGGAAGTATATAATGTGGAATAGAGTAATGACGTTTTTACTACGTCTGGCAGTGGTAGGGTCTAGTCCAGTTTCAAAGTTGATTTAAACATATCTGCAAAGGGCGTCCAGCCTGATGCAGAGGGAAGAATTTGTAGAAGGTTTGAAAGGACGACATGTCCATATAGCACTTCTTCAGAAATATTTTAAACCCTCCACAGATTTCCATAAAGTGTCTGTGCATGAAACACTGCAAAAATTCATTAGCTGCACCAGTGGACAGCCGATGCAGTAAATCCATCCCATAAGAGGATGGACGAAAACAATTTGTATCTTTTTTAAGAAAAGCTTCAAAGCTATGGAAGCAAAGCCTGTTGAATTTCAGGATATACTTCTGAGGTAAGTCTAGGAATTGCACCAACAGGATTTCAATGGGACCAAGACCACCAGGTATGGGCAGAGAGGTGGCACTTCCCATTTGGCAGTAATGAGAATAACGCTAAGACGCACTACAAAATTCAAATGAAAATACTGTGACGAAAAACATAGAGACCAAGACAAATGGCTAGCGCGCTAAGTTAACGCTCAAGGAGAGCTCCACATGGTTGATTTTCTTGCATATATATAAGGGTTGATCAACTAATGTTAAGAGGATACCTTTAATTCTCTTATTTTCTGGAAGGTGGTGTGGATTGCACAGCCACACTACAAAGGAACTCGTTGCTGAAAACACCAGGAATAAGGCACCTCAAAAGGTGCCACTGCACAGGGGACCCAAGGACAGGGTATATAAAATTGTACAGATAACTAAATAACCTAGAAAGCCAGAATTTGTTTGAACCCCAGGGAGGAGTCCATAACCAAGTGTAAATCAGTGTTGGTGTGCTTTAATGCCTTGATCTGGAGGGGACCAGGCTTCCAAGGTGTTCATCAGATTCATTGTAACTCTTGACAAAATATCAACCAGTATTTTTGAAAACATCATTGAAGAGGTCTGCAAAGAGGTCAGACCAAGGAATTATTTAAAAATTAAAATGAACGTAGCTTTTATTAAAGCTAAAAGATCAAAAAAGAAGGTGGTCATAAAACAATAGTAAAACAGAACTGGGAGTATCAATTTTCATTGGGCGATGCACTGTGCCCAATCCAACCATTGAGGATAAACATCATCCTTTGTGGTACTGTAACTCAAGTAAATTAACATTTGGGTGATTGGCTGCAATTGAATCTTGCCATATTTGGCATTATGGTAAACCAAACGGAATTCAAAGCTTTATTTTTCTAGCAAATTTTCGTACCATATCCATCTAATAAATAACTGGTATACCCAAGACCAATGATGTATCTTCACCATGTCCATCACGAGCACCTCTAGAACTAATTTAATCATGTTTTGTCCTTACCAGAGTTGGTCCAGAGTGTGCTTCAGGTTCGGCAGGTTCATTGTCTTTTTTCTCTTGGCCTCTTTACTCTCTTCCTTAATTTTATAATATGTCCTTACTATTATGTCATTCAAACATGACGCTTGTCTGTCTGAGTGCCCTATTTCTTTTTTAACTTTTTTAATCACCTCTAGAAGAAACACAAAAAGCTACCCAACTCAGTAGATGTAGCAGAGAGCATACCATCTTATGTCACTGAGAAGGTAAAAATTAAACCAGGAGAACAAAGAGAGGCTCCCACCAACATAATCCCGAATATACTTTTGAACTGCTTGCTACATATCACTAGTGTTGATGGAGTAAAAAGGTTTGAACCAAGAGGCTTGCTAAGAGTCCTTGATCCAGTTTATTAGTGGCCTATTGAGCTATTAATCGGGACTCTAACCAACTAAGATATCTTAGTCAAGGAATATCAAGAGATTTGGGAAGGTCAGTTACTTCCTATTGATGAAATTAACGAGGCATATTTTATTGACACTCACTCTGATTTTAGACTACCTGCCAAAAATTTAATTTGCACTATCCCTCATGCTAAAATATATGATAAGTTAAATCAGGAGTAACTTGCGAAAGTGCACATACTACTTGAAGATTATAAGACTGTT
This sequence comes from Massospora cicadina, assembly GCA_022478985.1. Taxonomy (NCBI): domain Eukaryota; kingdom Fungi; phylum Entomophthoromycota; class Entomophthoromycetes; order Entomophthorales; family Entomophthoraceae; genus Massospora; species Massospora cicadina. The sequence continues at coordinate 91,838 of JAKSZP010001548.1, forward strand.
TTTACTTTGTCAGACGTTGACTATGGTCACATGAAAGACAGGTTATATCTTATTGATGTTGGAGATTCAATCCCTATTTGGATGAAGCTATATAGGAAATTGAAGGTAGAGGATTAATATATGAAGACTGAGCTCAAGTAATTAACTTATGCTAGCTCACCTGCTTCATTCCAGAATCCTGGGTCATCTTTGATGTTACTCATAAAAGAAGAATGATGAACAAAAATAGTGGTGGATTACAGGAAGCTAAACAGTCTCACTAAGAAGGACAGCTATCAGATTCCATGGATTTACGATGCTCTGGCCTAATTCTCCAGCTAAATTTTCTTCTCTGCGATGGACCTCTCCAGCGGCTATTGGCATATGGATCTATTTCAAGAGATCAAAAAAGTGCGCTTTAATATGCACAGAAGAATTATTTCATCTTACCTAGCTCCCTAAGGGATTATACAACGCTCCCACCTTGTTCCAACAGGTGATGGATCACATTATGAAAACCTTAAATTCAGCTGTGTGTTCATATACCTAGATGACAAGACAGATTTTTTAAAACCTTTGACGATCATCTGGACCACCACAAGTCAGTTTTCCTATGGCTGAGAGAGAAGAACATCAAGCTAAAACCTTCAAAATGTACTTTCTTCTAGAGAAATATAATTTTTAGGGCATGCCATATTGCAGAAACAATTCAACTTTTGTATGATAAGGTTCAAGAAATCTCCAAGATGCATGAGCCAAAGAGCCTGTGAGACATACAGGTATTCATAAGCATGATGGTATATTACCATCAATTTACTTTTTATTTCGTTCAACTCACCGAACCTCTTCTTTGACTGCTTGCAAAAACCCCTTTCATATGAGGAGTAGGGCAACAAACTTCATTTGAGTCAATGAAGAATTTTTTGTTGAGATGAACAATCTTACAACTTATGGACTATGGTAAGCCATCCATCCTGTTTACTTTTTCCTCAAACTTAGCTAAAGGAGCCATTCTTTCTCAATTAAATGAGGACGTCATTGATTATCTGGCGTCATATTAGATCAAAAAGCTTTCTAAAGCTAAGAAAAATTATAGAATCATGGGAATAGTACTTTAATGTTTATTTTGTGGTGAATTAATTCCAAACCCTTCTTGTACGGTATGAACTTAAAGTTGTGACAGACCACGCTTCTCTAGATTGGCTGAAAAACATGTAATATCTGACAGGAAGACTAGCCCGCTGGGCTCTCAGTATTCAACACTATGACATGAATGTCATCTGCTGAGCTAAAACAATGCAAATGAATGTAGATGGACTTTCTGATCCTTTTATATCTAGACAATATAAGAGCTGTATGATTACAAAACCTAAACATGAAGCCAGTCTCTTAGGAGGACAAATATCATTTAGTTCATAAGATGTTAAAATGACTTGCTTAAAATAAAAAGGTTCTTAATGGATTACTTTACAAGAAAGTTGGAAGCAACTGTATCCTTGTATTGATCTTAATAATGGGTACTAGTTATAATAGAAGCCCACAATACATTAGTACATTGAGGAGCCAGGAAACTTACTATAGGATCAAAGATTGCTACTATTGGGAAGGAATATTGGACTCTTTAGTATAAGTCTTAGATGCTTGCATAACTTGTAAAAAGTAGACGCCCAATAAGGCCAAGTACAAATATCATCCCATGACCTCCCAGCGTTAGTTTCACACTATCATTTTAGACGTCATAGGTCCACTACCTGAATCTACAGTAGTAGATGATACATTCTAGTAGGGATTGATCATTTCACAAAGTAGTTGAAGCAATGGCCATTCCTGTGCAGACCGCTAGAGCTAAGACACCTTTTTTGATCAATTATATTTACTAGACATGGCTTCCTACAGTTCTCGATGCAAAAACAAGAAAACATTACTTCAAGAGTTGTGAAGATCTTAGCCAAGGGCATGGGAACCCAACAACTATTCTCAGCACCTTACAACCATCAAATAATGGGAATTTAGAAAGAGAAAATTAGAAGTTGGTTTCAATATTACGCAAGATGGCCACTACCAATCCATTACACTGGGACCAATATCTCCAAGTAGTTTGATGACTTACCAAATAAGTTTTCATCAAATTATCAAAATGTCTCCCTTTTAAGCCTTAAACAGAAGAGAACCCGAATTTCAACTTTATCAGCTTGTGAAGTTACCAGTAATAACACTGAAGAGACTGAGAAAGCACTAATACTATCCCAGAAGATTATACATCTTAAATTAGAGACAAAGACAAATATAGCTAATATGGTTACAAGAGAAGGACAAGGAGAAAACGCAACTTGCCAACCTTTACCAACCTTTAGGATTTCGTATTAGTTCTGTATGTTCACAACCAAAGAGCACCCCAAGGAGAAAAATTATATTTCATGTGGGATGGACCATATGTTAAAACTTAAAAATAAAGAGATGGATACCCTAACAAGTCCTTAGCACTGGAGTAACTATCAACTGCATACATAGCTAATTTTTGAATTGGCTCTCTGCCAAAATATTCTTGAAGGGGTGATATCAGATATCCAGTTATCTGACTATATGGGAAGAAAATCAAACTTTTGACTTCCACAACCAAATTGATGCTTAGACACAAAAAAGTGGTTACAGAAGTTACCTCAATAAACCGCCCGGCAAAAATCAATAGTCAGTACAACTAAAATGAACCCTAGGAAAATTCTGTTAGATCAATTTGACCTAAATTACCTTAAGATGAAATACCGCCTATCAAAATGGAGATCATCAGTAGGTCAGGTGACAACTGCTCAAGGTGGCATATGAAACATTAAATTAATATGAACCTGCAAAAGGGTAAGAGTCTAGAATCTACTAAACAATCAACTTAAGTGATACCAAGTCTCTTGACTTAATTGATCAGCTTATGAATTTGCTATATCAAAAATATGCTACAAAGGCGTTATACCATCTAAAATACATCGCCTATCCAAGAACATCCCTTCGAAATTTCCCCCTCCATTAGTTTTATTAAGCCTTTTCCTTTTTTGGGTTTATATTTTTTAATGTGACATATAAAAATATTATAAAACTATTTATAAAAATAATTTATGTATCTATATGACCTTTTTACTTGACTTTACTAAGTCCATCTTTGCCGTGCTTAACATAGGATGGGTACTATATCTTATCAGACATAAGCTTTTGACTTGGCACTTTTTTACTAAAAGATATTTGTAGTGCAACTTAGCTTTAAGTATTGACTGTCAGGTTTCTTGGGAATAGCACCATTGAGCTTCAAAATGGAAGACCAGCACTTTCTACCTGCACAGGGTATTTCTGGACATTTTAACTATTAGTGTAAATCATATAGTACTACTATTCTGTAAATTTTCTGGTCTTTAGTATATGTACAACTATGTTAAAGATCTACACAAGTAATTGATAAAGCTTGACAATTGTAACAATCCTAATTTATAATAGGTTAATATTATTTTATCTACTGAAATACTTCATTCAATATATAACAGTGCTCTTATGATGAGGATCATTGACTATAGTAAAACTCACATATGGGAGGGAATTGATATATCAAAAAGATCCAATTGGGAGTCACAGGGCTGACTACAATGCAACCCAATTTAAGATAAAGTCTAAGAATGGAGTTGAAGTCATATTACATCTTTAATTTACAATCCAGGAATCAAGTCAACATTTATCCAGCACTGCCCCTCTTGACTTGATATACCCTTTGTTCAATGATGGAACAGTCATCTAGTTTATGATTTGTCAAATTAGTTTAGTACGAATAAAATTAACCTTTTTCCTTCACTCAAGCTTCAAATATGTATTTTTTAGCAGCAATCCGGTCATGTAAAACGTAAGGTCCTTTTTATAAATTAGCTAACTTATGCGTCCTACCAAATCCATAAGTATTGTAGTAAGCAACTCAATTTTCAACTGCAAAGCTTTACACTGTGAAACTATGCACACCATCCTTTTTACTTTCTATTCATTTTATTAGTCAGATCTGCTCCATAAGCTTTATTATGAATATTAATTAGGCCCTTCGCCATTTGTATAAAGTACTCAGATGGTCAAATCTCATAATTGTCAGTAATGATGAAATGCAATAAAAGGAGGAGAACAGGTTTTACCATACAAAGGCTAAGAAGGTGAATATCCTGTGCCGCTATTATACTGAAATTATAATCATAATTTTCTAAATACAAATATATGGCCATTGAGAAGGAAAATGTTGGTGAACTTTCAAAGGGCTTTTACTAAGGTACTTTTGGCACGTTCCATAATCTTTTTTGTCTTGGGATGATAAGACACAGTAAGAACCCTTCAGATTCATGTTAGCTCATTTAGTTTAGGAATGACTCAAGATGTGAAATTAGTGCATTGTTTATATGATTAACTTTTGAGCAACCATGCTGATGTATTATCTGTTCCATTATAAACTTTTCAGGAAAAATTGCCCAAGATCTCTGATAGAGCTTTGACCCTTAGTGAGATGTTTAATCTGCTACTATGATGTATTTGATGTTAAGAACGAAGGTTGTGGAGGGTCCTATATTATCTATAGACACTGTATTCCAGGACTAATTAGGCTTAACAAGCTTGTAAGTATAGTGGGATTATAGGGCTTATGGGCTTGACATTGTGATATTTATCAACACATCTTAAATAAGAAACCTTAAGAATTCAAAAGATAACCTAGTTGAATTAAACATATGGTCTTGAGTAGGCCTACATGTCCCACTGGACGATGAGCTTGCATATTTTTTCCAGATAATCCAAAGGTGTAGGTATAATATTTAGTCATTCCCACAATTTTATACATTTGCACAATCCAGATATCAGTGTCCTTCAATAATCAGTCCAAGGTGAGGGAATGGCAGGCTTTTCAATTTACATAGTTCTATGCCTTCATTTTTTCAAAAGTTGATCTGTAAAGGGGATTAATGATGTGACAGTAAAAAGCCATTATAATTCCATCAGCAGTCTGATGGGTTTTACTGGGGCAATTGAATAATTCATAGTTGTAGGCCTGTAGTCTCAAAGCACAACAGGCTAACTGAACTTCAGGTTCCTTTAGTTTATATATCTGTCACAATGAAGCATGTCCAGTGACAATTTTAGATTTTGTCCATATTATAGACTCAAAAGTGCATACGGGCATATATGATGGTCAGGCATTCTTGCTTGGTATGTTGTAATTGCGCTTGTGTTTAACCAAAAGCTCGCCTGCAGAAGTCTATCAGATGCTCTTCTCCATCATCCGTTATTTGAGAAAGCACATCTCCTAAGACTTTGAAAGTCACACCATATTGTACTATAAAATGATAATTAAAGTTGGTTCCTCAGGGTGGAGATCTAGTCTAAGCTTTCCATAAGCCAATCACAGGAGTATTTGCATTCTTAAGACCATTGGGAGGTTATTCCTTCTCGAAGTAGATGCAATAGAAATTCAGATAGTTGCACAAATTTTGGTATTCTTCAGAGGTAATATATGACACATCAAAAAGGTTTTGTATATCTCTTACTTTCCAGTTCCCTCATGCAATTGATAGTGTCAAGTTATGAGGTTGAGTCTATATTCCTTGGGTTTCAACTATATGACATAGATACTCCATATGGGATTTAAAGAACTAGCACTTTCTAGTTTTTGATCTCTAACTAAGCTTAAGTTAACCCCTAAATAAACCTCTTCCAGGTGCAATAAAATTTAGGTGAAAGTTTTTGTTGACATATTTATATTGTCAAAATAAACCAAAACACAGCTCTTCTTCATATCCCTCATGATGGTTTTTAATGTCCTTTGAAAGGTGGCCAGCGCATTGCACGATTATTGGGGTACATGGGTTAGTTGATTATCCATGAGAAGTAATAAGCGCGCTTTTTTCTGGTCTTCATAGAAAAGTCAAATGCTAGTATCCACTGATGAATTATAGAGTTGTAAATTGTTTGGCTTTCCTATATGATCTAAGGCGTCATTTCTTTGCGATAACAGATAAAAAAAATTTTAACTGTATTATTCAAGCGTTGGTAGTCAATAATGACTCTATTAGAATCATCTTTTTTCTTTACTATGAGCACTAGAATGGCCTGGGGGCTACATGAGGTGAAAAACATACCTTAACATATAACCTCTCCAATTTCTTTTGCACTTCATTGTCACTGGCTTTGCTTCTCCTTATTGGCTGCAATTGGATAGGCCTTGCATCCCCAGTATCAACATGGTATTGATTCTCACAGCGAACCCCAGGTTGTAGTTGGCTATTGCAAATACTTGAGAATACATTTCGTATCAGAGCCATTGCGTGATACTTTTGACTCTCAGTTATACCCTCAAGTTGCTCTTAAAGAACGACTGCACAATTTGGTAAGTGCAGTTCAGGTAAGCCAAACTGTCAAGTTTCAAAATAATGCACTTCCAAAACCCTTCCAGTAAAGTAAGGTGTACAAGCGCGATCCTTTTCTCCTTCTTGACAACTATAGGAGGAAGCTAAGTTGGCAAGTAATACAAAGAATTTCTAGTGAAAATACGATGTTAACCCAGGAGAAATGAAAGGTTTAGCCATTAACGTTACCAAGTGGAGTAAATTTCTCCTGAAAATTCTTCAGGTTGCTTTAGTTTCAATTTGTGTAAACAAAACGCTGTTCTCCATGGTATAAAACGCAGTTCTTAGAGTCTTTAAGAGGGATTCATATGCACTCAAGGATGGTGGAGGGAAGAGGAGACCTTTCGTTGTCCATTTGTTAGTAGAGGGTATGGACTATTTCTCCATTTTTAAACCATAATGAATAAGCTAATTTTACAATTTTAGAAGTTTAATTATCCATTGAGTAATAAAGGAGTAATTTCACATAGATTAGTAAATTTTCCTCATAGTTAAAACAGCACCATAAAATGTAAAAAAGCTAGTACCAACAAGAAATTGGTAGTTATTATTGGAATGCACTATAGCAGAGGCACTAACCTGCAAGGAGCTGAAGCTCATTGGTAGAGCTTTATGCCCCTTCACTCATAGTATTTATAGGCCCAGAAGTTCCTTATTGTTGATGGTGAACCAATTAAGAGCTATTTTCAAGTGTTATTTAAGTTGACTAAAAAATTACATTCACAGGGGCGCTTATGTCAACAATGTCTCAAACCCAAACTTTGATTTGTAAATAATAGCATCAATATAAATAAAATTAGAAACTCTAGGTAATCCCTATTTATTTAAAGTATGGAAGGATTATTGACTTAATTAATCATAGCCTTAAGCTGTTATCCTATTCCAGAGGTATGTGTGTTCAGGGTCTCAAGTGGGAATGCAACTGTAACTCATCTTAGAGAAGGTAAGTATTGAGAATTTTCAGTATCTCTAAATTGGTTTTTCTCAGCAAATTTTTGTGGCATATGGTTTGGAGATGACTACTTGTCCTTCTCAAATTTATGGCTGCTTGCTGACTTCTAGTGATGGATAACACCGTGGTTATAATTTTTCAATTTCTTGTATAAAAAGATAGCACACGTCTCCTTTGTGACTCTGGAACAGGACTGGGTGATGAATGGTAGTAGAGTGTCTTTCTTCTACTGCTAAGTTTCTTTTTCCTGTCTTTCATCCTATTGAAAAGTCATAAGTTTCACCTCAGGACACCTCTTGTGGCATAAACCTTGGAATCCCTTTAGATAAATATCCGAAAAGTTATTTTGGATATGATATGGAAATTTATAAAAAAATTTCGCTGTTAAGGGAAGCTCTTCATATCCTTCAAGCACTATCATTTACTTTAATGACTCATTTTTTTGAGATTCCACGTTGGGTGGTCCAAATGTAGCCTCAAACTTCTTCAGGTAACCATTCTTGGATGGTGTATATAAATCCTTTAAAAAATCTAGAAGGAATAACAGTGCAGCTCTAAGAAATTTTGGTATCATTTTGAAGTGTGATATTGACATCAAAGTCCACTATGGCTTTAGCGCCCTTAAGTACCTGAACCTCATGTTAAAAAAGCTGGCGGATTGGGTAATGGTTTTTTATATCTTTAATAAATTGTCGTGTTCTATCCTTCCAAGTGGACATGCATTTGGGTGATAAAAACTCTAATATAACTGCTTTTTCACATCAGCAAAAATCCAATGCTCCTCAGATAAGTAAAGCATGATCAGATCTTGTCTCAGGTCATTTAAATATTTACTCATGATGGTGGCTTTTAGCAAAAGTCCTCTTCCAAGTTCATGGTTGTTTTAAACCCAAAAAATGACTGCACTTTTCCATGCTTGTCAAACTTAGGGAGATTAATTGGATTAAATTGGTGAAACCTGAATAGAAACCTCTAGATTTGGATGTCACTTGTGCAGTACACACCCAAGGACATGTTTTACTAACTTAGGGTTGACTTATTTTTGTGATCTGGAATCTCCACAGAATGAGGCAGAATAAATAATATGGTAGGTACTGAGCGAGTAGGTTGATGCATCATTCCTTAGATAGCCTCCTCTTCCAAAGGCCTTCCCCAAATAGCTCTGGTTGAGTAGGCGGCACAGTTTGACAAGAGCATAATTATCTTCCATCCTGAAATTTGCCTTCAAATCTTTGTTCTCAAGTGTTTCAATAATCCTGCTCCTGAAGGCAAGACTGTTTAATTTTCAAAGCTCCATGAGATATCTCTGAGCTTCATGCATGCTATTGTGCAGTTCATGCAATTCAATTTTTGGGCAATGTTATGGAAAACCTGACATGAATGTGATTTATGAGATTACAGATATTATCCACCAGATTAATAATATATGCTTTTGATCATTAATTGCATACCAAATCATTAATGCAATGGGATTGGTTCAATTAATCACTTAGCTTACCATAATTGCGATGATATTGATTTAATTAATTGCATATCAAAACGTCTTTACATGACACTGAGACAATTAATACTTCCTTTCAAACATATTTAAGGCGCAATTCTAGAAACAGAAAAGAAGAATAGTAAGCGTCCAAAAATTAACTGAAATTAGGTAATTCCAGGAAACTGGATGGCATATATAACTATAACATTCATATGATTATATCTTGCAAACAATAGAAGTATTCTATATTATGAAAACACTATCAAAGTTATTAACTAAAGTGTTATCTTCCTGAGATACCACCCAAGATAACAATAAACTACTTCCACCTCACCCCTTCATAGTATTATATTTGTATATAACTCCCATACCAGCGTGCTCAAAGTTTTTTAAAATCTGGGCGTATCTAATGTCCTATTTATACTGAATTAAAAAATATTTCTATGGTAGCTCGTGGTTAACTACCCCCAAACAGGTCAGTAGTACACTAGTCCCTAACAATTTGACTCTAAACCATATAATGAATATCACACCGCGTTTTTATTGGGAGCTTTGATATTTGTCAGGTTGATGAATAGCTACAAATTACTGGTGCAGATTTTTTTAGCAAAGCAATGTGAACAACTTATAAAGAAGCAGTAGGACCCAGTCAGATGCATACTATGAATGTGTCCAATCACACACTTGTAACTTACCCTATAGTTCTCTTGTCTAAAGAATAAATTTTTGCTGAAGTGAAAAAAAGTCTTACGTTATTAAACGTATTTCAAAGCTTATTCTGAGAACTATTTTGACGATGCATGAAGAATATGGAAGTGGGTTCATAACTCACCAATGATTCTCTGAGTTGGTTTATTAGGGCCCTAGAAGAGAATGAGAATTAGTGTGAAGATTATAAAGTAATAAAAGAACAGCTGTTAGGTGCAGTTCCAACCATTGGCACCAAATTCTAGGCGCGGATTGCCTTGATGAATCAACAGGAAGTCCAAGCCTTTGAGGAATTCCACATAAGTTTTTGGAGAAATCAGAAGGCAGAATTAGAAGAGGAAATGGGAGTGCTTAATTTCAGACAAGGGCTAGAAGGTCAATTAGCAGATTTGATCAAACGCCACCCCATCATTCTACTTTTAATAAAAAGTTATTGAGGTCACCCAGAGTCTAACAGTGGTCATTGGCAGACCAGATGAATGCCAGGCTTAGAAGTACCAAGAGAAAAAACCTCAGACCCTCGTTTCCTCATTAAATAATATATGCAGCTTATCCAGTATTAAGCGTAATTTTAAAAGTTGTAAGATTTTGAAAACTATGGCTTTGATGTAAAATGGCACCTTATGGAACTTCATATTAGAGAATGAAGTGAAAATTCTGGGCTTGTATGCAAAGAAACACTTGATGAAAGTAATCTTGAGAAATGAGATACAGTTAGCCTCTTGCTTTTCAAGTCACATTGACTTGAAGTTTGATTTAAGTGAAATGCAAGTTGACTTTTGGGTCCTTCATAGTTCACCACATCTTGTTATCCATGGTTATCCTTATTGGAAATAGGTTGAACTCCAGCAAAATTATGGAAGAAACTCAATCACAATTAAGCTGAAGGATAAGCTTATTGGCTGTGCAATAGAATGATATAAAGATTTGGACATGATTTCAGCTTGCTCAAGGTGCCCTTTTGAGCCTTGCTAAGGAAAGATTCTTAAGTATCTCTCAAAATTGACATCACTGTTTAAAGAAGAGGTGACCAAGCAATAACCATCTCATGGACTAATTGATCACAAAATTGATTCACTAGAAGGGAAGCAACCCACCCATGATTTATTTACAGTTACAATTGGAGGGAACAAATATTCATTGAGAAAATATTTGGATGCAATTCTTGAGAGGGGTTAAACAAGTGTCCCGCTCTCCCCGGTCATCACCCTTGTCATTGCTAGTGAGTAGGAAGGTGTCCTACGGTCATCTTTAAACTACAAGAAGATTAATGGTATAACCATTTTAAACAGTATCCTTACCTGATGCTTATCACCTGAGTGACCATATGTTGGAATCTTTGCCCATATTCTAACCTACTAAAAACTACTAGGAATCACTAGGGGATAATTCTCTAATGCGAGGTGAATTGGAAATCAGTGGACCTTAGTTTTAAAGTAACTATGTTTGGGGGATTTTGGGATATTCTCCTGGTTGTATCTATCAGGGATTGATCCAAATGAATGCTTTTGATCTTGTCAGGCAGTGTTGCTGACAAAATAGGGGCATATAAAAGTGTTTAACTATCAGGTGTATTGATTGGGATCAGTTGGTTTCATCACCAGATGATTAGGAATGTAAGTAGTAAGTTGCGAGGCGAGTGATGCCGCCTCCAACTAGCAAATTGATCAGTTGGTTTGTGACCTTTTTTAATAGGTAATAAATGCCATTACCTAAGCAGGTAGCTAGCCAAATATTGTTGGTTTGCTTAAATTGAGAGGAAAACGTTAGGGACACATTTTCTGACTATTTCTGTAAAAGTCTCGAGGATGTCCAACAATGGAATCCTAGTCAGGATGGGGAAGACCATTGCTGCTGAGATGAGGATGGGTGATTCAATTGGCAACAGTCGGCGTTTTATTGAAGAGTTGTCAATTGAGGGTTATATGACAAATTCCCCACTATAAATTCCCTAGAATTCACTTATAATAAAAACAGTTAGATAGTACTGCAGATATACTATTCTATAGATTTTCAATTGGTATATAGTTTAAGTAGTAAACTATTATCAGCTTTCAATTGTTTTATTCTTCTCAAGGATATTAATACTGTGTGCGATAATTGGGAGACTCTTTTAAGGAAAAGAGTAAAGATATGAGTGAGGATCTAGCAAAGAAGGAGAAACAATTGGGGATTGCTGCCAACTGTGTGTTGGGCTGAAGAAACTGTCACCAAAGGTTTTCAGAGATGATCAGGTTTGACAGTATGAGGGAACGAATCCCTATATTAAGACATTTCAAGTATTTTGAGTGGGAATACTGGCTGAGCGTTGGGCTAAGATCTAAGAGTTTCACTCAAATCCATACAATAGTCGTCATACTATATTTACCAATAATATCATATACTATACACCGCGGACAGTTGCACAAGAACTAAACCTGTGCGGTAATAAGTTTATAGGAGTTATTGGCTGAATAGTAACCAGAAACAATAATTTTTTACAAATTGGTGATCACTACAGGGGTATAGTTTGTGTAGAAGAACTCATAAGGATGTCATACAAAGATGATTTATGGGAAACTAGTAGATGAAGTTAGCCACCATAAATCAGAATGCCCTAAACTCAGCAGATCATTAGGAATTTGCAGCCTTTGAAGAGCAAGTCACCAAGATGGAGGAAGGGATTGATAATATTGTAGTTTCAGGAACGAGCTACTTAGAAAAGTAACTCTGTTAAAGAAGAAAGAAGGGGACCTTGAAAGGTCTTATATCTGAAAATGGAGTGAGAAGTGGATCGTGTTTGTTTAAGAAATTTTAGCACTGATATAGACGACTGATCAAGCAGGTTAAAGAACTTAAAACTCACAAATGCAATTATGATCCAATTGCGGCAAGTGATGCTGAAGAAAGAAGTCATCATGCAATAATTGGGAAGTTAATTACCCCAAGAAACATGCTGCCTACTTTTGCTGCCATTTTGGAGATGAAACCCAAAGTCACTCCCCAAGTGAGCCAAGTGGCCAACCCTAGATAATTAGCTAGAGATAACTTGGAGGAATTTAAGGCAACCCCAAAATTGCTGATGTTCCATTGGGATAACTCCCTAGCGTTTTTCTGACTGTTCAATATGACCATGTATGGTTATGATGATTGTCAAAAGGCATTGATGGTCATGAATTGCCTAGACACTGACTGTTAGAACTTAGTTTCCCCACATGGAGGGGGAAAGCTGGTTGTATGATGATGCCAAGGTGGCTATCATGATGAAATTTGGGAGTCTGACGATCATGTCAAAGCGCAAACTGGAGTTTATGGAAATCCAGTTCAATACTGATGAGTCTTTAGCAAGCTTTGCGGATCAGTTCTACCAGGAGTTTCAGATCCTGGTTGGAGCGAAAGCACTGGATGACTTCAATGCCAGAATCGCCTTGCAAGTGGCCCTTCATCCCTATTGTAATTTTCATCGCATAATGTCTTCTGTGTTTGTGATTTAAATAACTACCTCTCAAATGGTAGATAATTTGAAGATTTTGGAAAAAAAACTTGCCCCAAATAGAAGTTTCAAATCTAATTCAGAATGCAATATGAATCCCATGAAGGGGAGCAAAGGTGCTAAAGAGGCAAACAACCAAACTGTTCTTGGGAATAAGCCAAAGAATTTAGACGGTTGAATAAGAAGGAAAAGGTCTGCTACCAATGTGGTGGGAAAAGACATTTCGCCATTCACTGCAAGAAGCCAAAGGATCAAATCAACGTGGTACAGATGAAAGAGTCATCTGCCACCAAGGAATTGGAAAAAGGGCCCGCAGCCTGGATAAGGGATAGTCTAGAGCTGAGAGAAGCATGTTCCTCCTGACATCATGACTAAAGAAATTGATATCAGTGATCTGTTCATAGATGAAGATGTACAGGATCAACTGTATCAAGTGATCAATTTGCTTGTAAATGCAGTGACCAGATCTGGGGCAAAGGGAATTGACCCCAAGATAATCAAGGAAGTTGCCCAGCTGTACACCTGACATCTTGTTTACAAGATTCAAGCTGCCAATAATCCTGATAAATTGTCTGAAGTCCAATTAGATGAGGCCAATCTGTTGATCCCCCTCAGTGTGTTAAAGGAATCGTTTCCTGATTTATCTGCGCAAATTACGCACACCCTCAATTTGGCTAATACGTCACTATATACTCAGTAAGCACTATATTACAATACTTCAAGTGTATGTATATAGACATACAAGTGAATCGAGTATGGGTGAGGGCGATATTGTCAGCGGAGTGCCCATTAACATTGTCTCGACCAAGATGGTAAAGAGGATGAAAATCTTGCTAGACTTGGAACATAAGAAGGAGTATGGGACAGCTGGGACAAATACCACTATCTCATGTGGAGCGTATAGTGCGTTGCCACTACAGTTTAGGTCCTTGGTGGTATTTGCGCCAGCATAGTTTTGTCCGAATAAAACTAAGACATTCTGATTAGGACAGGATTTCTATACAAGTATGGAGTTAAATGTAACATTGAGTATAATAAGTTGACCATATTGGGTCAGACGTTATCATTGGTATATTAGAAGGATGGTGAAGCTCCTCTGAATTGGAGAAAGAAATTTATCAATCTAATATACAATGATGACATTGCCTCGATTTGTACCAAATAGTTAGTCAGAAGTGATGAGAAATGTTGACAGAAATCCTAGAGACCTGGGGAATTCCACTAAGGATCAAGAATGAGAAGACCATACCACCAGGATCGCAGATGATAGTTGATATGGGGTTGACATTAGAGATACCTGAGATGCTGTATGGGGAGGTCAGAAGCCCCTGGAGGAAGTCCAGAGTAGAGCCTTGGGTAGCTCCTGGGATAATAATGCCTGACCATGGAGAAATTCAAGTTCTCCTGGCCAATTTAAGTGAAAAACCAATGAAGATCAGGAAAAATCAGATCATCGCATTTTTTCATCTAATCCTGATGGCTGAATTGAGGAGATTCCACGATTTTGGGACTCTTGATGAAATGGGATTACCATCTGAGGTAACTGAGAGTATCAACCTATTGGTTTTTTGAGAGCAACTCGCTGATCTGATGGAAGGCCAGCAAGAGGAGGTGCTCAAATTGTTCAAAAAGTATCGGGAAGTAATTGCTCAGGATGACCATGATTTGGGATGTGCAAGAGATGTGATCCACAAGGTCAACACTGGAAAAATTTGCCAATCAGGATGAGACTGATTTGATAGTTGAAAGTGGCTAAAGTGGTAGTGGAAGATGAAATTAGCAAACTAGTGAAGCATGGGCTACTAGTTCCTGTTGTCAAGTCCCTTAGAGAATCCGATTCTAATCGTGAAGAAAAAGGATGGCCCCATTTGATTGGTGATTGACTACCAAAATCTGAATAAAATTACAAAGAAGGATTTGTATCCCCTACCAATAATTGATGATGCGCTAGATCAATTAAGAGAAGCGAAGTTTTCTCCACAATGGATCTGATCTCAGGATATTGGCAAACCAATTTGCCAAAAGAAGACCAAGAAAAAATTAGTGATTATTACTGCAAAGGGGCTATACCAACCAAAGAGGATGCCCCAGGGTCTATGCAATGCGCCTGCAACGTTCCAGAGGGCCATGGATGCTATACTTAGTGACTTGAAGTTTTCATGTATCCTGATATACTTGGACAATATCAATGTGTTCAGTAGGACGTTTAATGATCTTCTACACCACTTGGAATAAGTATTCAAGTGACTGTCCAAGGCTAACCTAAAGAGTAAGCTGAGGAAGTGTCACTTCTTCTAAAAATAGTTGTAAATCTGGGATTAGTGATCAACTCTAGTGAAATGCAGATGCAAGCCCAGAAGCTAGATTCCATAGAATGGATGGCTGTGCTGAAGAGTAACTGAGACTTCCAAGTGTTCCTTGGGATGGTCAGATACTACAAAAGATTCATTTGGCAGTTCGCCTGAATAGTTAAGCCTTTATTCCATCTATTGAAGAATCCGAAAAAAGGATTCATATGGAATTAAGAGGCCCAGGACTCCTTTGATGAGTTACGCCGGTATTTTATAGATTCTCCAATTTTGAAATATCCAAATTTCGATTGAGAGTTTATTATACAAACCAAAGCTTTATTGATGGCAATTGGTGGCATACTAAGCCAAGTAAAAAAACTTGGGGATGAACATCTGGTGGCGTATGTGAGCCAGGTACTCTCAGCCACTAAGAGAAACTACACCATAACTTAGCGTTAATGCCTTGTGGTCAGTTTATTCCTGTAAGCAGTTTCAGGTGTACATACACAGAACACACTTTAAAGTGGTGAAAGAACACTCCTCGTTGCATTGGCTCCACAATTTGAGAGAATCAGAAGGATGACTGGAGAATGGGCACTTAAGCTACAGGTTTACAATTATAAGCTTGTCCACCGAGTGGGGGTTTCTCACCAGAATGCAGATGGCTTATCACAGTTACTAATGGTCCAGATGGTATACCCGCAGGTGGATGAGCTATTCCAGAGAATGGTCAACGGAGAAATCAGGAACGAGCCCCAAGAAATCCAAAGTTCACTTTGAAAAGCGATTGAAAACACTGAGAACATGGATGGACTAGTGTTTAAGATGATTAATGGGAAGCGTTTATTGTTGCCAAAGCTGTCAGAAAGAGCAGCTATCGTTCAAGCCACTCATAAGGTTTTCAGGCATGGAGGCCTGAGAAAACAATTGATCATATTCACTATTACTGGGAGTCAATCAACTATGATGTCGCCAACTATCAAGCTTGTTGTGTAGAATGCCAGCTGCACAAGCCACACAAGAATACAAATGGATACTGACTGGTCTGCCCTGGATTTGCCTGGCATATGGTGTTTATCAACATGATGGGACCGCTGATGATGAGCACAAGTGAGTAAAGTATATAATAGTTGCTATTGACCATCTGACGAGATGGGTTGAGACAAAGGCCTAGGCAAAAGTAGATGCTACCAGCACCGCGAAGTTCATCCCGGATCAAGTAGTATACTGGTATGGATGTCCACAGGTCCTGCTTAGTGATAATGTGACAAACTTAACGCCTCATGTGATCATGCAACTGAATGGGATAATGGGGATCAGAGGAGTCGTGTCAGTACCCTACCAGCTTGAGATGAATGGACTGGTAGAACGGGTGAATGGAACGCTAGCTGCAACGCTGAGAAAGCTGGTCGCAGGAAGAACTTCCACATGATGAATGTACCTTAGTTTGGTGATGTTTGCTTACATTATCAGTCATCATACGGCGTTGGGAAAAACTCCATTTGAGTTGCTATATGGGAGGAAGGCCGCGTTGCCGCCAATTTTATATTCGTTGGTGGAACTAAACCAGGGATGAGTGCAAAACAGCATTTGAACTGACTGACGAACATCCTGATTGAGATTTAATCACAAGCATTTTGTACTACGTTGAAGAAAAGGATATGAGTTAATTTAATTAGATGATAAGAACCAATTGCCTTAGCTAAATATTGAATAGGTGAAAGAGTTGCCTATTGTGATATGCATGGTTTTGGAAGAAGCCAATCGCAAAACCCCAGAGCGGTAGGAATGTAACAGAATAGAAAGAGGCAGTCAGCAAATAACCCCAGTAATCCTAATATGGTAATAGAGCTGGAAGGTTAGTATTGAGCGCCTGAGGACGGGCTTCATCAAGAACACTGGACATATGGGCCAGCATCAAACAAGGGATGCTTGATGGGGGTTGCTGAATCATGCCCCCTACTAAAGCCATCAGCGGAAGATACTGATGGGAAGTGCCAGAGACAAGATAGTCGTGCAGGGAGCAAATGGCATCCTGAAAGTGACGACTATGGGCTTCTTAGAAGCTGAAGCTAAAGGAACAGTGAAACCTGGGAGAGGCTGGAAGCTTCGTGGTCCAACTTCAAAGAACTTGGCCAGCAAAGCGAAGAGCATTATTAGCGATATCCCATTCTAGGATGTTCTCAAAATCGGAGGGATTCAGCACTAAAGATAAAGCCTCAGTGACTTGGGCCTGTAATTTGGTGTAGGGGATCTTGAAATGAATACTGCTACCAATGTTGAGCTCGGTAGTCAAGACAGCGGGTTTGTAGTTTTGTCTGGGTTGGAAGAGGAACTCAGGAAGCAAGTCTGACCCAGCAAGAAAAGAGCGATCAAGAGCAAAAGGCATAATTTCAGGAGCATCCACAATGATGGTCAGTGCATCTGCAAAAGGAGCCGAATCCAGGAGAGTTCTTAAATATAACTCTAAAATTGACAACAGATGAAGAATTGGCTGAAAGTTGTTTGAAAAAAATGCAAGCCTGGTTTTGGAGGGATTGGTTACCGTTTCCAGTAATTTGACGGAAGGACTAGCTGCTAGTGCCAGACTAGGCGTATGAGTCCTGGAAGGACCATATATGAGGTTCCATCGTGCATCCCAACTCATCTGCTGGAAGAGCCAAAGATATTGATCAGACAAACTGTTTAGAGGCTGTTGATACTGCAACTCAGAATTTGACATATGAGCTGGATGTGAGGGGGGATGTCAGACTTATATGGTAGTCGATATTATGAACTCTACAATCCATTAAGATCCAATTTTGGAGAAATTAGTCTCAATATTAATGGGATAAGCTCTCCAAAATAAGAAGTAAGAATGACATGAGCTGATAGGTTATAAGAGAAAAATAAGAAGGGCGAACATAAATAAGCATTCTTAATTGAGCTGCTAAACAAACATCGATGGCAAGAGTCTACTGTCTAGGATGAGTAGAAAATCAGGAAATCAAGGAAACCAAACCAAGAATCTTGAATATTACAGCGGGTCATATGCTCTTATGGGGAAAAACCGGATCCTGTGACTACTAGCATCATGAGTAAATTGATCAGCATGGCACAACAGTAGATCATGGGACTGCACTCTGAGTAGGTAGTAGCGAGGAGGAAAAAAAAATAATCACATGCCAAAGGCCATCCCAAGCAGCATTTAGTATTGACAATTGTACACCACTTGAGTCAATGAAGTACTTGACAAGTTGTTATTCTCAGCGAACGTCCTTTGGCTCTCGATTGGGTCATCTTCCCATTCCTGAATAATAACTAGACACCAAAGAGGATGGAGGTACCTCTCATTACTCAGGGCAATCTCGCTCACATGGTAGATAAGCGATGGGTAACAGCTCATCTACTTCATATCCTACCCTTAATACCCACACTTACCTTGGCAGAACCGTTGCAGGGAATTAGTGAAATCTGTGCCAAGACTACCAAATTAAAATTGATCAGATCTAATTCAGCTGGCAATCTGGCTGATGCCCAAAATTTGAATAGCTGTAAAAGCATGAAGAATGAGATATTGGCTGGATCGCCTGATGGTTCCAATTCAATCACTAAACCAGTTGAACAAATATTGGGCGCCAACAACAAGGGTTTGAAGCCCTTGGATAGTAATTTGGGCGTTGCGCCCAATGTGCTGCTGTTGACCAAAAGAACAGTAAAATGACTGAGCGCGGGTGGGTTGGCCATCCTGAACCCGTTCCTAACCAAATGGACTTGTCCCTATATGGGATGGCCTTAGGGGATTCCCATCACCCGTCAGGCCAAACACTGTCATGCTAACTGTCAGAAATGTAGTCAAGCCCTGGTTCAGACGTTTAAGGTCAAATTGACATAGACTCAGCCTGCTGCCAAATTTTGCGATGTCAGTTCCCAAAGAATAAATCCACCCATTCCCAAACAATTTGCCAGCTAGGTCGAAAAAGTGGGTCCTGACCTCATCCTGTCACTACCCAATTGACCACTATTTAATCAATTGCATGGCACTGAGAAAATTGTTGGTCAATTTTCTTACTTTCCTTTCCAATAAAATTTTTGCCTAAAAATTCAAATTTTTTATTTTCCATTCTGACCACATCCCAGATGGCATTTCCCTGGTGGTCCATTGCCCCACACTCTGGGTGGACTTTAACAATTCTTTTGGTCACCATGGCTCCCTCTATTGCTGATTGGGCCCAGCGAGTCCAACACTTTTGGTTTTACAACCCCACTCTTATGAACTTCTTACAACAATATATGGGGATCTTATGGCCCTATGTACAACAATGGAGAGAAAGAATCCATCTTCCTATTGCCCCAATGAGTTGGCCTCTCAAGCCAAGAATCTCATCGAAACTATCCTGGTAATCCCACCTCATGCAGTTAAAACCACTGAGCTGGGAATGGGTTCAATGTGGTTTGTCGTTGGGATACTCCTTACCCTGTTGTTGCACCACCACTTCATGGTATCACATTTCCTGGCTCCATATCAAGTTGTACGGGCAGCAATGCCTCTGGCATTCTGGCTTGCTTTTTGGGTATTCACGCATCCTGACTGGCAGGCTGGTCTAAAATTCTTCTGCCGGTCTCATGACATAATTAACCAACCATTACTTTCAGCCACTTCCACCTTGTTTTTCAAATTGGGCGCCGCTTTGGTTACCCTCTACCAGATGAACGTACAAACAGTTGTGTGTTGTTTGTTGTTCTTTTGTTCACTTTCTGACTTCAGGAGAAGCATCTACTCTATTTTGGGAAACCTTCTTCAATCCACCCAAGATGTGCAGACTACATCTTCTCTTGCTTCCTCCAGCCCAGGAAAAGGATCAAGTATCCCCTCCCAAGAGAACGCCAATCAGGTTCTCGACGCTCTCGCCAAAGTACAAATGTGGACAACAATCACACTCAATAACACTTCTGCAATATCTCATGCTCAACAAGGACTCGCGTTGTTAAATGCCATGGATGGAAATGCCCGCCGTTGGGTAGGAAGTCAGATTGCATTCTTCCTCACCTGAAGGAGACTCCATCCCCCTGATGACTTTTGTATCAGCCACTTTAAAACCCCTTGTGTCCCAATCAGACCACTTATTCAGACTGCTCCTAACCATGGCTGAAGCCCTAGTTTGACTTCTCTGATTTTTACCTTTCATGAGCTAGCTCCCGCGTCAGGCCTATCAATTGATATGCTTCAGGTAGTCTTTAGAGCGAGCTTGGATTCAGTTTCAGCTCATCATGTGATCTGGTCTACCATCCAGGAAGCAGTAGATCAAATATGTGCCACCACAACTATTATCAAAGCATTACCTCGCCATGTTTCCCCATATCAGAAGGGGAACTTTATGATAGGATTTCCTAACAAAGGCATAGATGATGCGGCTGACATAAAAATAGCAGTTGACGTGGGTCCCAACCCTTCCATAACCCCCAAGTCCGAGTTGGCATTTCTGGAGTTAACTATTAATTATTCTGTTCTTGCCCAGACCGAAGAAATGATTTCTCCCGCACTCATACCTCCCATTTTCGCCCCAGCTAAGAACCCTGATCCTGGTCCCGGCATACCCATTATTTCTTTAGCTGTCCATGAGTCGGCTGAATCTCCAAATAAACAGAATTCCGCTTATTTCTTAGTCCCTATGAAAATCAGTATCAGTCTGCATCATGTCTCCTTTGAAGCTCTGGTGGATACTGGAGCAGTGGGGAACTTCATGAGTGTTGAGTTGGCACAGCAATTAAAACTGGAAATGGATGTGAGCTCCTCAGTAATGATGGCCTCATCTGCTTACCAGTCTTCATATATTGTTCACCGGCCGTTACACTTCTCAATCCACCAATATAACTTCTGCAATCATTTTTGGCCATGCCAAACTTGGTATTCCTGGTGATCTTAGGTGTGGGATGGTGGCGTTGACAACATGTGAAGATTCATTTAGAGTCTAATACATTGTTGTTTACCAATGATGATTCAGAGGGAGAGTTCCCTTTGATCAACACCCTCAAAAAAATACAAGGAACCAGTTCTATCACTACTTTAGTTACTTCCGCGGGCATTCTGGCCAATTTCCCCAAAAGCTTAATGCAATATTGGAGAATCTTTGACATGGAAAAAGCAGATCATCTGCTAAAACATACTAGGTATGATTGTGGATTTTGGACAACCATGGAGTTGGTGAACATCAACTTCCCGTTGTATCCTCATACAGCGGAGGAAGAGGTTGACTCAATACCTAGTTGGATGATATGTTAAAAAAGGTTGGTTGTTCAAATAAACCTCACCCGTCACCTACCCTATTGTCTTTGTTGGACATTCACCTTCTCAACTTAGGAGAAAGAATGTTGGAGGTATAAGTGCTCCCAGATCTGCTACCATGATTGGCCCATCTCCTGCCCAATCTTCAAATAATATTGTGGCTATCAATGATAGGAGTACCAATGGCAAAAAGACCTTGGTGGATTCTCAGTGGAATCCTAACTATCAGAAAAATATGGTTTATATTTAAAATTGGTGTAATAAGGTAAGAACTGATAATACGAATTCTCTGACTTCTCGGCCAAATTTGAGGTGTTCATCACCACATTATCTGACCCCCTCCGAGGTCAGAAGATTTTACTTGATGATGATAGGGTGCAAATTAACCAATCATTACCACACGAGTCTGACCACCGCCAAGGTGAGAAGATTTTACTCGCTGGTGATTTAATACAATTAATCAAATTGTTACCACATGGGTCAGTTTTGCCTCAAAAATTTTATCTTTGATCTGATAGGCTGAAAACCTATATTCCCTAATTTGGATGACTCAGCTTTATATATTTTAGCCTCAAAAACCCATGGTCTCAAAATTCAAACTAGTTTAAATAGGAAATACTATTATTGAGAAAAGGGCCTTTCTTGGTTTTGCCCCGCAAATACAATAAAAAACATAAAAGCTTTAACAAAGCGTTAATTATTACTTTTATTTAAAAAGTAAATTACTCACTTTAACAAAAAAATTTGTGGCATCTGATGGTGGATCCCACAGTCTTTGCAAGAAAATCAATTGGATCACTCTGTCCTTGAGTGGATTATGGTCACTTGAACAAAATAACAGTTACAGATCCCTACCCATTGCCTTTAGAGCAGACAATCAGTCAGGCAATTTCCAAATCCCATGTGTTTTTGAAACTGGATCTGTTGAACGCTTTCAACCAAATTTGGGTGTTGGAAGGACAGGAATGGTTGACCGCAATTCAAATGAGGCAAGGCATTTTTCAATTTTGCGTAATGCCCTTTGGGTTAAAAAATGCTCCCACTATGTTTCAACAAATGATTGACAACGCGTTAGGGGATCTCTGGTTCTCTTGTGCTATTGCATACATTGATGATATCCTAGTTCATTCCACAACTCCCGAACAACACACTATTAACTTGGAAGTGGTGGTGGTCGCTCTAAATAAAGCAGGGCTGTTCCTCAAAGCTTCCAAGTGCAAGTTTTATAAGGAAGAGGTCACATTTTAGGAAACCTGGTTCTCAAAGAAGGTGTCGCTATCCCTCCCAATAAATTAGATGCAATCTGAGAATGGCCAACTCTGACTACACAGAAGCAACTTCAGAGTTTCTTGGGAACTATCATTTTTTTGAAAAGATTTTCCCCCGCACTTTCCCAGTTGGCCACTCCACTCCATCCCCTCACTGGAAAAAATGTACCATTTTGTTGGACCCCCAAATGCCAGCAGGCATTCGAATCAATCAAGGAGGTGTTCATGTCTCCTCCCATTTTGAAACATGCTGATCCCACCAAACCGTATATCATCACATGTGATGCTTCATTGGTAGCAGTGGGCGTGGTGCTGCTTCAGGACCACGATGGTCTTGAACATCCGGTCACTTATTTTTCCTAAAAAGTTACTACTATGAAGCAGTCTTGGGCCATTTATGACAAGGAACTGGCTGCTGTTGCATAAGCTTTAACTCATTGGCGATACCTGTTGCAAGGTGCTCATCATGAGCTAATGGTTTGCACGGATCACCAGGCTCTCTTGTATTTCTGAAAACCCCAAAGATTGGCACACCTGCATGCCCAAACCTATCAGGACCTGTGCAGTTTTAACTTCAAATATGAATTTGTCAAAGGTGCGCTCAATGTCCTTCCCAATTTCCCAAGCCGTAGCCCTGCTCACTGTCTCTTGGAACCTGAGGAAGTGGATCTTGTTACTGTGATCCCTGCCACTCAGATTCTGTGGATCATTTCCTCCATTGTTTCCTCCACCACGTTGTCTCACAATGATTCATTATTGGCCCAGGTGTTAGCCAGTCAAACGGCCTGCCCTGAGGGCGTGGAGTTGGTTGAGCAGTTGGCTCACTCAAGTCCCAAACACTCCCTATACTCCTTAGAAGAGGGACTCATTTACTTCCATTCTCATGTTTGGGTTCCCCCTCCTTCTTCCCAAAAGTATTCTGCGCACACCATGATCCCCCCACGGTTGGACATCCCAGTAACAAGAAATGCATCGATCTGATCAAGCGAACCTTCAATTGGGCAGGACTGACCAAAGAGGTCCCAGCTTGGGTCATTGATTGTGTTACTTGCGCTAGGGCCAAGTCAGATCGCTCCAGTAAGGATGGCCTCCTACACCCTTTACAGCAGGCGGAAGGTCCATGGACCTCAGTATCCATAGATTTTATTGGTGATCTCCCCTGTTCTAATGGGTTCACAGTGGTGATGGTAGTGGTGGATTGCTTTACAAAAGTTTTCCCTTTTTATCCCTTGCACTTCCATGATTATGTCAGAAGAAACTGCTCATCTTTTTGTATGACATGTGTTTTTGATATTCAGTCTTCCCCAGGAAATTGTTAGTGACTGGGGTACTCAGTTTACCACACGCCTTTGGAGTGAACTCCTATCGATCCTGAAGATAACCCCTGTTGATCCACAGTGTATCACCCCCAGTCTGACAGTCAGACCGAGCGGGTTAACCAAGTCCTTGAACAGTACCTGCGTTTCTATGCTACAGCAGCGCAGGATACTTGGGCTGGTGACTTGCCTCTTGCTCAATTTTCATACAATAACAGGATCCACGCATCCACGGGGTTTTCACCATATGAAGCAACGTTGTGTTATAACCCATCATTTTCAGTTGGGGCATGCTTGTGACCTGAGATTCAAGCTGCTGCAGATCATGCTACCCATATTTTATCAACTCAAGCCTTAGTGTGGGAACACCTCACCAAAGCCATCGACAACTATAAGCAATTTGAAGTCCATAAGCACCTTCCAGGTAATGACTTTATGGTGGGTTCCTATGTCATGCTTGATACCTGCCATTTGCGAATTCAAACTCCTTCCCACAAGTTCGCCAGTAAGCGTTTAGGTCCTCACTTAGTGGAGGAAGTATTGGGTAATGGGGCGTTCCGCCTGAAGCTTCCCGCGCATTGGAAGCAGCACCCAGTTTTCCATGTTTCCCAATTGTTGCCCTTCAAGGGTGTAATTCCCATGGACCTGGAACTGATCGTCATCAATAATGAGGAAGAAGCTGAGGTAGAGGCTATCCTGGCATCTCTCAAGTCACAACGTTCAGTCCAATATCTTATGGCCTGGAAAGGATACCTGGCCTACAAAAATAGTTGGGTCAAGGCGCGCAATTATGCGAATTGCATGGCCCTGGTCAAAGCCTTCCGCGCATCCCACCCTGAGGCTCCCCGCCCTCCTCAGAAAATCGTGACAATTATGGCTATCAAGCTACCTAAAGCACACAATAATGTGGCTCTGCGCAGTTTCCTGGTGAGGGTGCCATTCCTTTGGAAAAAGGAAAGGGTAATATAAGTCTCAGCGAACGTCCTTTGGCTCTAGATTGGGTCATCTTCCCATTCCTGAATAATAACTAGACACCAAAGAGGATGGCGGTACCTCTCATCATTCAGGGCAGTCTCACTCACATGGTAGATGAGCGATGGGTAACAGCTCGTCCACTTCAGATCCCACCCCTAATACCCACACTTACCTTGGCAGAACTGTTGCAGGGAATTAGTGAAATCTGTGCCAAGATTACCAAATTGATTTTGGTCAGATCTAATTTGGCCAGCAATCTGGATGATGCCCAAAATTTGAATAGCTGTAAAAGCATGAAGAATGAGATATCGGCTGGATCGCCTGATGGTTCCAATTCAATCACTAAACCAGTTGAACAAATATTGGGCGCCAACAACAAGGGTTTGAAGCCTTCGGATAGTAATTTGGGCGTTGCGCCCAATGTGCTGCTGTTGACCAAAAGAACAGTTAAATGACTGAGCGCGGGTGGGTTGGCCATCCTGAACCCGTTCCTAACCAAATGGACTTGTCCCTATATGGGATGGCCTTAGGGGATTCCCATCACCCGTCAGGCCAAACACTGTCATGCTAACTGTCAGAAATGTAGTCAAGCCCTGGTTCAGACGTTTAAGGTCAAATTGACATAGACTCAGCCTGCTGCCAAATTTTGCGATGTCAGTTCCCAAAGAATAAATCCACCCATTCCCAAACAATTTGCCAGCTAGGTCGAAAAAGTGGGTCCTGACCTCATCCTGTCACTACCCAATTGACCACTATTTAATCAGTTGCATGGCACTGAGAATATTGTTGGTCAATTTTCTTACTTTCCTTTCCAAATATATTTTTGACTAAAAAATGAAATTTACTTATTTTCTGTTCCAACCGCATCCCAGATGGCATTTCCCTGGTGGTCCATCACCCCGCACTCCAGGTGGACTTTAACAATTCTTTTGGTCACCATGGCTCCCTCTATTGCTGATTGGGCCCAGCGAGTCCAACACTTTTGGTTTTACAACCCCACTCTTATGAACTTCTTACAACAATATATGGGGATCTTATGGCCCTATGTACAACAATGGAGAGAAAGAATCCATCTTCCTATTGCCCCAATGAGTTGGCCTCTCAAGTTAAGAATCTCATCGAAACTATCCTGGTAATCCCACCTCATGCAGTTAAAACCACTGAGCTGGGAATGGGTTCAGTGTGGTTTGTCGTTGGGATACTCCTTACCCTGTTGTTGCACCACCACTTCATGGTATCACATTTCCTGGCTCCATATCAAGTTGTACGGGCAGCAATGCCTCTGGCATTCTGGCTTGCTTTTTAGGTGTTCACGCATCCCAACTGGCAGGACAGTCTAAACATCTTCTGCCTTTTCTATAACACAAGTGCCCAAAGCGGTTTTCTCATGCTCCAGTCCTTTTCTCACTGGAAATCTAGGCAAGAGGGGGGATGTTATGGGATTTTTGTCCATATTCCCAGCATGCTAGATTACCAGGAATCACTAGGGGGTAATTCCCTAATGTGAGGTGAATTGGAAATCAATGGACCTTAATTTTTGAGTAACTATGTTTAGGGGATTTTGGGATACTTGCCTAGTCATATCCATCAGGGATCAATCTGGATAAATGCTTAAGATCTAGTTGGGTGGAGTTTCCAACATAATAGGGGCATATGATAGTGAATAACTATCAGGTGTACCAATTGGGATTAGTCAGGTTTCATCACTGACTGTTTGAAATTTAAGTAGTAAGTTTCAAGGCGAATGATGCTGCCTGCAACTAGTGAATCGATCAGCTGGTTTGTGATCTGCCTTAATGGGTAATAAAACCCATTACCTAAGCAGGTCGCTAGCCAAATATGGTTTTTTACGCTTAGGTTTAGAGGAAAACGTAAGGGACACATTTTCTGACTCTTTCTTTATAGGTCTCGAGGGTGTCCAACAATGGAATCCTAGCCAGGATTGGGAAGACCATTGCTGCCAAGATGAGGATGGATGATTCAAGGCAACTGCTGCCGATTCATTGAAGAGGTGTCAACTGAGGGTTAGATGACCAAATATACACTATAAAATTCCCTAGTAGTCACTCTGTATAAAAAGCATTTAGATAGTACTACAGATATACAGTTCTATAGTTTTTTAATTCAGTATATAGTATAAGTAGTAAACTATTATCAGCCTTCAATTGTTCTATTCTTCTCAAGGATATTATTACTGTGTGCGATAATTAGGAGACTCTTTTGTGGAAAAATTTAAAGATCTGAGTGGGGATCTAGCGAAGATGGAGAAACAATTGGGGATTGCTGCCAACTGTGTGTTGGGCTGAAGAAACTGTCACTAAGGAATCTCAGAGAAGATCAGGTTTGACAGTATGAGGGAACGAATCCCTATATTTAGACATTTCAAGTATTTTGAGTGGGAATACTGGCCGAGCGTTGGGCCAAGATCAAAGAGTTCAACTCAACTACATATAATAGTCGTCATACTATTATCAACTGATAATATTATATACTATATAACGCGGACAAAGTGCACAAGAACCTGACCTTGCAGTAATAAGTTTATAGGGGTTATTGGCTGAATAGTAACCAGAAACCATAAATTAACACACCATATGTTTGTATCTACATACTTTTCAAAAGTTTAATCAAAGGACGCATTCAAACAGGTATTGATAAGAAAGTGATGAGTGTAAAACAGCGTTCAAGACACAATTTGGGTTATTTGAAAATCTGGCAATGCCAATTTGGTTGTGCAACGCATTTAGCACATTCCAATTAATGATTAATATGATTCCTGGTATCTACATGGACCACTTCTGTGGAGCCTACCTTGATTACATGCTAATTTACAGAAACTAAGCAGGAGGAGCAATTTTGCACTTTTAGCTGGTCTTTAAGCAGCTTGGAAGGTACAACTTGCATGTGAAGCTATCAAAATATGACTTTACGCAGGACAAAGTTGAATTTTCTAGTTAGGTTGTGGGCAGAAGGGGTTCAACATGGCACCTAGAAAAGTGGATGCCATCACACCTTGGCTTAATCTCATACCAGAAGGATGTTCACAGTTTCTTAGGCTTAGCAAACTTTTGCAATATTTTTATCAATTTCTTTTCTTCTATTGCATTACTATTGACCCAGCTCACATTAGAAAGGGTTCCGTATAAATGCTCCATGTTAGCGTATAATTTTACTGACTTAAAGGCTACCTTTGTTTCTGCACTATTGTTGTCAATGCCAACTATGAAAAGCCAATTGTGGTTGAGATTGATGCTTCTGAATACACGCTTAGGGTTTGTTGCAGTATTGGGATGATAGTAGGCTACATCCCATAGCCTACTAAGCCAAAAAGTTTATCTTTATATATGTAACTACCTCATCTATGATAAAGAGATGCTGACAATTGTTCAGACCCTAAAACAATGGCGATTGTATTTGTGTGGAGCAAAAAACCCCTAAAGATTATTACTAACTATAAGACTTGACATACTTCCTTACTCCACGCCAAAAAATTTAACAACAAGAAAGATGGGCTCTTACCCTTGCTATTTATGATCTAGAAAATAAATATAAGCCTGGGAAGGTTGATGTGGTCATAGATTACCTAAGTTGAGCCCTGAATTGATGCCTTCAGAAGTGAGATCAAAAATTATAACACACAGGTTTAACTAAAGAAATGGAGCCCATTGCACAAGCTCTCTCACATACTTTTGGTGATATGGGAGAATGACATCTTGAAGACAGAAATAAGATACAATTGTAAAGTTTTGAAGGCTAACCTGATCTAGAACTTGAATAGCGGATGATACCTGAAAGAATACTCTCTGAAAGGGCACTTGGTCTGTTGGAAGCAAAGCCTGTATGTGTATTAAGGGTCTGTAACAACTGGATATACTATATAATTAACATGACTCAGGAATGGCTGGACATCTAAGATAAAATTGACAATAAATATCTTCTAAAGAACTTACCATAGGCCTGGGTTGGTTGGTGATAACAGTAATTTCATGGCTGTATGTGAGAATTTTGGGCGTACTAAGGCTAGGAGGGGGCATCCTGAAGGTCAGTAAGAACCATTGAATTTCTCTCAGAGGCCTTAAGAGTCAGTTTCCCTAGATTTCATAGTTGCGTTATTACATTCACAGGTTATAATTCAATATTGGTGATAGTTTACTGGTTTACAAAATTGGCTCACATCATTCTTATGACCACCAATGTCACAGCCAAAGATACAGCCCAGCTATCTATCAAGAATGTCTTCTTGCATCATGGGATACCCAATAAGCTTATCTCTGATAGAGGCCCACAGTTTACTTCGCCCTTTCTGGAAGCAGGTTATGTCAGATCTTTTTATTTTATTGCGGGGAAGGCTGACCAGGGGACGGACACTTCCAATAAGACACCAAGAAAATGAAACGTAGTAACAGGGTGGCACCCCAGAGAAGCAAATTCTATCTCTTGTTGCCAGCGGGAACGCCACTACTGGGAGGAGGGGGAACGTGTAAAGGGGCCAGAACCACGATTGAGCACGTGTGGAGGAAGGGGTCAGAGTTGATGAACTAATCTGGGAACCAGGATGAGACCAACTGACGTTGACACAGTGGGAGGTAACCAAACAACCACGCTTAAAAGTTGGCCACTAAGTGTGACCAGAACCGGTGGACAGCTTCTGGGAGGTTGGGGGTGGAGGCTGCGATGGCATCCAAGACAATCGTGTGGATAGTCCACATGGTGATCACGACCACCAAAGCACGGAGGGAGGGTGGAAGAGTGGAGAACATAGATAAAGCAAACATATCTCTAGACAAGTTAAAGGGATGAGCCTGATCCTGGCATAGCAGACGTTGCACCTTTTGCATATCGCTTTAGAGGTAGGGCACTTCTTAGGTGGTAAAACAGCGTTCCATACTGGCCACACATGACACAGGATGAGTGCAAAGCGTTAGAGCGCTCAGCATTACAGTACACCCACTTTAAGCAGCGCCATGCATGGAAATGGACATGAGGCTGCAGAAGAGGGTGGTGGGCGTATTTCCAGCTTTTCTTCTGGGTTTCAAGGGAATAAGGGATGTCCATCATGTCCAGGTAGTCCTCCCTGGATAGGGCATGGGGCCTTGTGGGTATCAAGCTGTCCAGAATGGGTAGCCCCTGTATCTCTTAGGTGAACCGAGGAGAGGGATGCCCCCTCTGGGCAGTGTGTCCACAAATATGAATTCTCCACTCAGCGCTCTGCATGGAGAGGAGGATTCGTTTGAAGTGGGGTGCAGTTCCATGGGGACCTGCGGCTAAAGGGTGGGAAGACAGATATTTCATCAGAGAGTGAGGGTGCGACGGATTGGTAAGGCCCAGGGTGCAGGAGAAGTTGGAGCAGGCCGCGCGGGACCAGTGTTGGGTCAGGAGTGTAGGGATGGTAACAGCCGCGATCCAGGTGCCCAGGTTCTTTGAAGCATGGGCCTCAAAGTTGAGCAGGCCCAGGCCACCACTATGGCGAGGGCCAAACATGACCTCAAGTCGCACTGGCGGTTGGCGGCCCAACCATAGCCACCCTTGCAGAAGGGCATACAGTGCCTTGAAGAAACTGGGGAGAAGTAGATGATGTGGGCCTCAAACCAAAATTTGGAGAGGAGCATAGAGTTGGCTAGTACAACCCTGCCAGTAAGGAAAGTAGGGTGGGCTCTGAGGGAGGCGATGCGCTAAATCACATTGTCCAGAATATGGTTTTCCATCACCATTGAGGCATACCCGCCTGCCTCCAACCACACCCCCAAATGGCGGACTGGTCCATTGGTAGGGCGCGGCACAAAGGGGAGCACCAGTGGGGTGGTGTGGGTTGGGCAGGGTATGCAAGCGCGTGTGCTAGCAGATGGGGTGGGCTTGAAACAGGGTGCTGAGGCCCAGCGGGTTCAATACCGACCAAGGAGTATGATTTCGGTTTTGGAGGCGTCTGGTGCAGCATTACTTACCCTGGAGTAAACCTGGATAAGAGCTTCAAGCGTGCATGCGTCATGATTGTTAGACAGCCCAACCACACAGTCATCAGCAAATGCCAGCATTCTGACTGGGGCTTGGCCTTGCACGTGGACCCCAGTAAGGCGGGCATTCACGTTGCAAAGAAGTGGGTCTAGGCTGAAGTTATATAAGTTTGGGCTAAAAGGGTCCCCTTGGCGTAGGCCCCTTTGAGGGCGGACAACATCCGTGAGAAAGCCAGGGCCACGCACTGCCATTGTAGCAGATTCCGTTGGCAGCATCACCCAACTGATGAAGCGAGGGGGTAAGCGGAATTGGTGGAGGCAGGCCATGAGGTATTCCCAGTTTTCTCTATCATAGGCCTTCTGTTAGTCTAAAAACACAAGTGCACCAGAGGCCGTGGACTGACAGGCGCTGGCCACAGTGTGCACGTTGTCCCAAATCGACCTTCTGGGTATGAAACCGAATTGCTCTGGGGAGATATTAGCAGAGGCAATAATCCCTAAACGGTTAGCCATGATTTTAGTCAAAATTTTTGTTTCAGTGTTTGTTAGAGAAATGGGGCGCCAGTGGGTCAGGTCTAACTTATCCCCTTTTTTATTGAACGTAATGGTGTAGGCCTCTTGCCCTACTGATAGGAGGCGCGTTTCCAAAAGGCTCTGGTTAAGAGAGGCAAGCAACAGTGGGGATAAATATTTGAAGTACTTCTTATAGAACTCATAAGGTATGCCATCAGGGCCAGGGAATTTCTAATTTGGTGCACCACGGATGGCGGACCAGAGTTCATCTGGAGTAATCAAATTCATTAACTCCAGGAAATGGGAAACGGTGCAGATGTGAGCGCTATCAAGAAAATTCGCCATATTAACTAGCGGAATCAGTTCGGATTGGTACAATTTGGAGTAATAATTTTGTATCTTGATTGCCACTTTGGCTGGCATATCCACTACAGAATTGTCTGGCCTTCGCATCTGTGTGCAGGCCAAGCTCTGGCATGGTGCGAAGAATTTTCAAAAAAGTAAGCGGAGCACATGTCATCCGCTGTGATGTGTTTAGCTCTGTACTGAACATAAACCCAATTTTTTGTTGCCACTCAAGCATGTTGAGGTGGGCGGCTACTTCCGCCCACTTGTGGCCCCAAGCAGGGCTGTAGCCCTTGGCTGGGACGTTGGACTCCAAGTGGGCCAGCTCTGCAAGAGCACGCGAGATGACTGCAGAGGTGGATCGTGAATGTCGGGAGGACAGGTGGTGAGCCTGGTGGATTGTGTCCGCCTTTAAGGCCAACCAGGTGGATATTGGATCAGCACAAAATGGTGCGATAAACTTTAGAGCTGTGGTCACTGATTCCATCCATGAGGAAAATCGTGGCAACGCGATTTTGGCTGGGCAAAGTTTGCACCAATTTGGAGCCTGAGCAACAGGGTTGGGAATGTGGAAGGAAATCAAAAACAACCTGTGATTGTAGAAATTGATCTTTGTTGTGGTAAAATGGGAAATTTGGGTACAAAATTTCAATGGCATGAGGATAAGGTCAATGTGGGACATGGACTTTAACTGGCCGTTGTAAACGTGGGGGCACAACATGCTTTTGAGAAGCAGAGCATGATGCGGTAGCATGCCAATCAACCCTATAGTGGCCTTGAGGATGCGTAGTTCTACATGTTCCTGTGGCAGGGAAGTTAAGGAAGGCCAGTGGTCGGTGGAGGGGTTCAACCAACTGTTCATGTCACCAACGACGAAAGGGTCAGGGGTTAATGGAAGGGATTTGACCAATGAGAAAAATTCCTGATGTTCTCATGCACAGGTCAGGGAGTGAATGTTGATGATAGCATGCACTACGTCAGCGAATGAAAATTTGACAACGAGGACACAGCTGCTAAGGAAGGATTCAGAAGATAAAATCTTAAATTAAATGTTTTTTATAATAAGCACCCCACAGTGCTCAGACCAGAAGGATAGGGAAGGGAGGAGCATGGATTTCCATTTTTCCTCAGAACCATGTGGACAGTGGGACTCCTGGATGTCCAGGATGTTCACGGGTAAATTATTTTGTAAATAACTCAGTTTCCTATCCTGGGACAGCGAGGCCTTGAGTCCAGCGATTTTTAACGTCCCTAAAGTAAAGGCTCCCCCTCGCACCTTAGGTGTGAGGGGAAGGGCACCCATGCCCTTCAGCCTTCTCTTGTTCTCCACAGCACTTTTCAGCTCCTTGGGTATGTGATGCAACATAGTCAGAAGAATGGGTGGCTTTAGCAGTTGGGTTCACATTGGCTTTTGCCCTCACTTTTGGTTTCCCCGTTGCAGAATGAGATTTAGGTGGTGCATGCATTTTTGGTGCACCAATAAAAGTTTTTGAATTTTTTGCTGGGAGGTTGGAAACTGAGTCAGTTCCAATCGAGGCTTGGGCACATTGGTCAAATGAGGTTGACTCGCCCATTGGGGTTTCAGTTTGGGTGGCCCTATTGGCTTAGGCGTCCCACTCTGATTGGTCAAGAGATTCTCAAGCTGCTTCTTCCACAAAAGTCTCGATTTCCTCCTGGAGCTAGGAGGGCGGGATAGTGGAGGCGAGCTTGGCCGCCTCCTTGGTGGTCACCTTGCGGGCCTGTTTGGCCTTCTTCCGCTCTTGTGGGGATATAGGGTGCTCTACTAAGTAGCAACCTTGTGCTCCCCATGGGAAGGCCTCCTTTGTATCAGCAGTCAGTTTGTAGTGGGTCTCCCCGGTGTTCATAGCCTCCAATGGATGCTCTTGGTATTAGATGCCCTCCTTGGTGGGGCAGGTGTGTGCCTTGTGGCTGAACGCAGCACAATAGGCACAGATGGGAGGTGCGCTGTCCACGGTAACCCTGAAAGGGTGGGTGGCTTGCCCATCAATAATGACAGAGTGGTGTGCGGGATTTGGGTTAGATCCTGCACTATCCCCTCAGCTGGGGTTAGGACTGCAATTGATTTGCCAGTGCACAGGTGTGGCATCAGCGTAAAGCGTTGCATTTTGAAGGATTGTATTTCGCCGTATATGGCGAGCCCAGCCTTCAGGTGTTGTTTGAGCACGGCGCGTTTGACCGTAGTGGCAGAAAGTCAAAAGTTACAACAATCTGGTTTGATTTTGACCATCTGGTGCACTTAGTTTTGATGGCCTGCTGCCCATCTGGGAGGTCTAACACAACGCTCACCATTGCAGCTTCATCCGCTGCTTCCTTGCTTTCAAAACCGAGATCCAGCCAACTGCGTGGCATGGAATGAGGTGCAACATACACCGCATTTAAGAAATTATTGTGCATATCCCCACAAGACTTTTCCCACATCGTTGTCTGCTGAACATCCAGGAATACCTGTACTCTGTGTTCTACCGATGAAAGTGGTTGAGAGTACAGCATTTTGATGTACTGGTTGCATTGTGCTTGCCAGGCTAAAAGTTCTGGGGAAATGGTTACCACAAGATTTTTGTTAAGTTTGTCTATTCCTCTGGGTTCCCCGGGGCATTTGTGAACTTTAGATGTCGCGGGGACAACTCCTGTGCCCTTTAACTTACTTGCCCAACTGCTCCCCAACATGGGCGCAAACTAATCTCCTCAGTGAGATTATCAAAATAATACCTGACTTAAATAGAATATGTTGCAAAAGTGATTGCAACGAGAGAGGAAAAGGTTATGTCAGATCTTTTTTTAGTACTAGATGGTAAGGTTATGTCAGATCTTCTAATTAAAAGATTCCTGTCTACTGCATAACATCCAAAAAAAGACTGAAACTCTGAGTGGTTTAATCAGTTGCAGGAGCAGTACTTGTGGCGTTATGTAAATGCTGAACAGGATAATTGGGTTGAACTGTTACCAATGGACCAGTTCTTCTACAACAACATGGTCCACATCTCCATTAGAATGTTATAATTAGATGCAAACTATGGCCACGATGTAAATTGGATTTTCTGCCAACTACTGAAGCTGATAACCCATCAGGAAGAAATTTTCTGAAGAATATTTACCAGAATCATGCAATAAGCCTAGAAAATTTTACATGAGCAGAGAAGACTTACAAGAATTTTGTAGATTAAAAGAGTAACTTGGAAGACATTGGAAGTTGGAAGTGAGGCTTATCTGAGTGCATGCAATGTTCATTTGGATGTAACAGACAAGATACTTGCCCATTAGCATGTAAGACCATACCTTGTAAAGGAAGTCATTGGAAAGGTTGCCTACCGAGTATCTCTAACAGAAGGATGCAAGTTTCTAGATTTTTTACATTGATCAATCTTTAACAAGAAGTATGGTAGCCCCTTACCCCATCAAAAAGTTAAAAGCGCCCCCCTCTGATTGAAAGTTTATATCCAGAGTATAAGGTAGAGGCCATCACTGGAAGATGTAAGCATTGTGGAAAAGTGTAATTTAAAGTTAATTGGGGTTGGACATCCCACAGAAGAGAGCACTTTGGAGCATGAGGAGAGTATGAAGAATACAGGAAAGCTGTTAAAAAATTAGATGAAGAAGTTTTCAAATTCTGAGGATTGCTAGCTTGATAATTAAGATCCTGCATGCTTAATTGGGAATAAGTTTGGCCGAATAACCATCAATTATGCCAGTGGCTTATGGTATTTTGACCGTTTGGAACTCACTAGGCATATTCAAATAGCCCCGACCCTTCTGGCCAATTTTGGGCTCAACTTTCCCTTTCTAATTGGGAATTTCACACCAAGGCAAGCAAAGTTACAAGCTGTGGATCACAAGATCCCAACTTATAGGCACTCTTCAAAAGGGACTCCAGATAAATACAAGAAGGTGATTAGTTAAATATTTCTTTATTTGAGAATGTATTATTTTATAATTATTCATTAGGTTGGGCGCCTGTATTTATGCCTCTAGGGCATCTCCTGGCCAAATCTAAGCATGCAATCTAAACAGGTTATTTTCCACTACATATTGGCCTTTGAACTAATACAACTGAGAACTATTGCTAGGTTTATTGGTGACAAAATACTCATGAAATTGGGAGGATGTCAGGGACAATAATAGCAATAAGAACGTGCAATATTATCCTAGGATCCTCTTAATTTGAGTTTCGTCATGCTGCTGATAAAATAATTCTTCAGTGAAATTTTAGCGTCAGTTGAAGAAAATGATGCACCCCTAATTGGGACATCAGCAGGCCTTTCTTGATAGCTCTAGGTACTCCCATCTGGGCAGTCCATGTGCAAGTGCTATCATGCCAATTATGAGGATCAACATACAAGGTTTGCTTTAGGGCGGGAAAAAATTACGTTTTTTTATCTATTTGTTCATGTGATTTGTAGACGTTATCTTTGGTCCAATCCTGAACGATTTCTCATGCTGAATAATTAATCTCGGACTGATTAGTTGGGATTAATTGCCAAGTTTTAGTGCAGTGACAATTGGATAAAATGTATGAGTGTATTTGGCTCGAGCTTTTGATAGAATAATTGGATCAAATTGAAGTTGAGTAAATTGGCCTATGCCATATAGTTGCAGAGATAATTGGCCTGGATGTGAAAGTGTATTTGTCCTGATCTTTTGATAATATAATTAAATTGACATTGCAATAGTTGGCTGAGACATGTTATAGCAATAGGCTTTGTTTAGAGTATTAGCTTAAGCATTAGGAGGATATTGGCCCAATCTGTTGGTTGTCAAAGGATTTATTTTTGAGTCAACCACCAGAATCTATCATTTCCCACACTTGACTTGAACATAAGCCCTTATATAACAATTAGCTTTCTTTGACCTTCATTAATTGTTAATTTCAGCCCAAACTGCCAACAAGTAAAAAGTTGGATTCTCAATTTGTTAATTTTTAGCCTAAACTGCCGAAGAGTCTAGAGTTGGATCTTCTCCCCATTCTCAAGTGCAAACGTAAGTATAAATTAGTTGGATATATATATATATATATTTGTTATTTTAGTTTATATACATTTTTTATTTTTTAATTTGATTTGATTCTTTTCTTTACTTACTAAAATATTTTATCTTGCAATGCT
The DNA here is from genome assembly GCA_022478985.1 of Massospora cicadina. Taxonomy (NCBI): domain Eukaryota; kingdom Fungi; phylum Entomophthoromycota; class Entomophthoromycetes; order Entomophthorales; family Entomophthoraceae; genus Massospora; species Massospora cicadina. The sequence goes on from JAKSZP010001548.1 coordinate 128,883, forward strand.
AATATTATATACATTTTTTAATTGGCCAAGTTTTTGAACCATTTTATAAACTTTAAGTGGACACAGTTTTAAATACAACTGGCCCTAAAATCTCTGTTAACATGTGTTATCTTCTTAATGTTGGTCAAATTATACAAATCAGCCATTATAATAACATCATTAAGGCTGATTGGACCTTCAATGTTTTTGTTCACAGTATCCAGATCAGTCCGAGCATAATTTTTAAAGTTATTGTGTTTAAAACTAAGTTTAGGTATCTTTGGCCCAAAGTGGCATGTTTGGTGAGTCGTTCTGTGCTTTCAGAAGTAAGGTCAATCAAGTTTGTTGTTTTCACATAAGCTCCCCCCACTGTGATAAGATCCTTGGTTAGGAGGTACCCGCCTCAGAGATAGTTTCCATCTTGTTGCAATCTCGTCTGGCCAAACATGCCAGGAACTGTTTTTTTGGTCCATTTAGAGAGTGTCACTGATTTTGAGTGAGCACCAGTTATCAAATTTTGATGATTGCTTGTTTATAATTAAGATCCTGCATGCTTAATTGAGAAAAAGTATAGCTTAATGATCCTCAATTATGCCAGTAGCTTATAGTATTTTAACCATTTGGAAACTCACTAGGAATAAAGTATAGCCCTGACCCTTCTGGCCGATTTTGGGCTCAATTTTTCCTTTGTAATTGGGAACTTCAACTAAGGCAGGCAAAGTTACAAGCTGTGCATCCTGAGATCCCAGCTTTTAGGCACTCTTCAAAAGAAACTCCAGATAAAAACCAGAAAGAAGATTAAAGAATATTTTTTTATTTAAGAATATATTATTTTATAATTATTCATAAGGCCAGGTGCTTGTATTTATACCTCTAGGGCAAACACTGACCACATTTAAGCATGCAATCTAAAAAGATTAATTTTCACCTCAGTTTAGCCCTTGAACTGATATGACTGAGTCCTATTGCTAGGTTTATTGGTGGCAAAATACTCTCAAAATTGGGAGGATCAGGGACAAAAATCTCAATAAGTAAGTGCAAAATTGTCCTGGGATTCTCATAATTTGCGTTTCATCATACTGCTGATACAATACATCTGTGAAATTTTTTCGTCAATAGAAGAAAATGTTGAACCCCTAATTAGGACGTCAGCAGCCTCTTGATAGCACTAGGTACTCCCATTTGTGTGGTCCATGTGCAAGTGATATCATGCCAATTACAAGGATCAACATACAAAATTTGCCATAGGCAGGAAAATACTCTTAGGACCAGCTCAATCATGTTTTTGCCATACAGCTGACAAAAATGACTCCCTAATCAGGATGTTAACTGACCCTCTCAATTAGCACTAGTACTCCCATTTGGGCGATCCAAGTGCAAGTGCTATCATGCCAATTACAAGGATTGACATACAAAATTTGCCCTATGGTGGAAAAAGGATTACATTTTTTCATCTTTTCATTCAAGTGATTTTTAGGCTTTATCTTTGAGTCAATCTCAAACGATTTCTTATGCTGATTACTAATCTCAATCTTAATTAGTCAGGACTAATTGCTGAGTTTTGGTGCAGTGACAATTGCCCAAATGTGTGAGTTAATTGGCCCAATCTTTTGATAGAATAATTGGATCAAATTGACGTTGATTTAGTTAGCCTGTGACATGTAGTTGCAGAGATAAATGGCCTTGATGTGAAAGTGTATTTGGCCTGAGCTTTTAATAATATAATTAAATTGACTTTGTAATAATTGAATTGAGCTGTGTTATTGCAATAGTCTTTAGTTAGAGTATTAGCTCAAGCATTAGAATGATAATTTTTCTAATCTGTTAGTTGTCAAAGGGTTATTTTTTAATCAACCACCAGAATCTAACAGATGTCCGTACAGGTAGCTTCAGATTGAAGTATGAAATGAGTGGGATTCCTGATATTACAGATATTATCCACCTGATCAAGAAGATATATTTGAAGTTAGATCAATTTAATTGCATACCAACCCATAAATACAATAGGTTTGGTTCAATTAATCACTTAACTTACCTAAATTGCGATGATATTGCTTCAATCAATAGCATATTAATACATTTTATAATGAGGCTGAGCTTTTTTCTGCTCAACATCAATTTTGAGCAATATTTGAAAAACAAGTCAATTTTCCACCACCACTTTACTGCACCAATTCCCAAATTTATGTCCTCAGATTCATCACCTGTTGAACCAGTATGGGTCTGTAGTGCTCCACCTGCTAGCATTTACCGCCTATCAGGCAAACTTGTGCAGACTGGCTCATCCAGTCCACCAAATACATCCAGCTGCTACGTCCCTCCAAAGGACCTAGCACTGCACCTTGCACAAGTCCACTCAGCCCGCCCCACCCCCTAGCTCTACCCTGATCAGGTATTCGCTTTTGCCTCCATGTCAATTACAGACGACTTTTCCCATATTCCAACAAATTGATAATTGAGCTGGCAACGGCCACCTTTGCACCAGAAGGGTTTATTGACTTCCGCCTTTACAATGGCTATTTTGATATTTGATCCCCACCAAAGAGGATGAAGCCGCTGCAGCAGCTATGACCTTAGTATACAAAAACACCCCTTTACCACCGCCTGAACACATCTTCCAGATGATACTACACTCATGGTGACCTTTGCGAACCTCCCCTCACACCTTCCCAATCAAACACTTTATGAGGAGTTCATGTCAGGGATGGCCACATATGGTAAAGACCCCATTCTCCAATTCATTGTCCCAAGTTGTGCTGAGCGCCTAGCGGCACCTTGGGCAATGGCTACCATTACCCCCCACCAGATGAACAAGGCCCAGCTCATCCCACCGTGTGCATACATCCCATCCACACCCAACCATTTTTTAGGCTCACATCAACAACAGCCGCACATTTTGCTCCCTCTGTCATGAATTGGACCATTCCAAAAAGACATGTCAATACAACTTAAAACCTGCGAATATGGCCAACCCCAGCCAGAAGGCCACACCAACAGCATTTAATTGGGGATTTTGGCTGCCCTGACCCCCCAGATTGTGCGCTCAATGAACCAGCAGCAAAATTTAGCAACCCAAATCCAAGCTGGCTAAATCCACCCATGCCAATCAATTGGGAGCAGGTTTGGACCCATATTCAACCCAAAAATTTTCCCGCCCCAAAACTTACCCAAACAGCCACCTATTACTGAATCAATCCAAATTAACCGAAATGCCTGGGACTTATTGAGGAAGTGAATGAATCTGATGAAATTGTCCCACCTCCAGCTAAACCAATTGATCTAAAACCTTTTATGAATTCAGACTTTGATGCCACATTCCTGCCCAAACAATATGTCTCCAAACCCAAAGCTATCCCATACCAAAGTGACCACCAGCTTGCTGAGATATGGTGGCTTCACCCAAAAATCGCCATCTTCACAAAGCCTTAGCAAAAAACATCAATGAATAAAAAAAGGGCTTCATCCCCTTGTTTCCCTCAAATTTTTCTCCTACTGCAAAAGAAGAAACCCAATGCCTCTATGAAACTGCCACAGCTGTTGTTGCAATTTTGATATTACTGGACAATAGTCTTGGGACATCCGGGCGGAAACTGCCAAACACAGTATCAAATACAAATATTTGATTGCCTTGAAATGAGGCGATATTGAGATATAACGAGTCTTATTGGATATAATGAGGTTATTGGATCGCCTCTATATAAGGTGATAAGGCGATAAGGCAATGTTGAAGTTTGATGAATAAAAATAAAAATCGCCTACAAATAGGGTGACAATGGATTAAGAATAATAAGCCAAATTTGAAGAAAATTGGTGGAATGGAATAATCAAGCGATGAGAAATAGTATCGCCTGCAGCTGATGTATATAAGCGAAATGGGCGTTTGAAAGGAGGTTTTGAGTGGAAGATGAGCGGGACAGTGAGATGTAGCTGTAATTATAAAATAAATAAAAGAACTGTTCAGAGCGATTGCTCCTATTTTAAATATATTTTAAGTGCATCCAAAGGACTGACGATCTTCACATCATCCGTCCGTTGTTCAGAGGGCTCAACCTGTGTGAGTAGCCCGAGGATCCTAGGGATACCATCCAAAATTATAACAGTGGTGCTCACTACAGGGGGCCCAATGACCAACCACCTAACACTCCGGAACCTCAGTCGCCAACTATGCTTTATTCAGGCCGTGTCATTGGGGAGTCTTCCTGAAACCCTATAACAGCTGGATATGAGGAAAACAAAGTTACCTTGGACGCAGTACTCAGAAACCAAG